>CAHIKZ030001513.1:2100000-2117500 GCA_903632075.3 Acanthosepion pharaonis | reverse complement strand
CCTAACTCATCGAAACTACTACTAGCGCAGTGGAGGGGATATATTTCGGCCCTCACTGCACTCAGAACTGCCCGCAATTGCTGAAAAATGTCCTAGAAAACGCCACGTGCTGCTATGCACAAGAAATCCAGACTAGGGTTGAAAAAAACAAAACAAAAAAAACAACGCGATCCCGTGAATTCTGGAAGATCATCAACCAAATCATGAATAGAAGTAAAGCGGCTGTGCCCACAATGATAAATGAAAACGAGGTCATATCTTCCTCGACAGATAAGTCGAACCTCTTCGCCTTCATCATATCTCCCTCGACAGATAAGGCGAACCTCTTCGCCTCCATCATATCTCCATCGACAGACAAGGCGAACCTCTTCGTCTCCATCATATCTCCATCGACAGACAAGCCGAACCTCTTCGCCTCCATCATATCTCCATCGACAGACAAGGCGAACCTCTTCGCCTCCATCATATCTCCCTCGACTGACAATGCGAACCTCTTCGCCTCCATCATATCTTCCTCGACAGATAAGGCGAACCTCTTCGCCTCCATCATATCTCCATCGACAGATGTCGAACCTCTTCGTCTTCATCATATCTCCCGCGACAGATAAGGCGAACTTCCTCGCCTCCATCATATCTCCATCGACAGATAAGTCGAACCTCTTCGCCTCCATCATATCTCCCTCGACAGATAAGGCGAACCTCTTCGTCTCCATCATATCTCCATCGACAGACAAGGCGAACCTCCTCGCCTCTATCATATATCCCTCGACAGACAAGCCGAACCTCTTCGCCTCCATCATATCTTCTTCGACAGATAAGGTGAACCTTTTCGTTTCTATCTTTGCCTCTAACTCAAAGTTCGACGACAAATATCATCCCCCTCTCCAACTTGTGACGTTTCACTTAGCACAATCTCATTAATATTACAATTACAGCACGAGAAGTCTTTAGACTCATCAATGGTCCTAACCCTAAGAAAGCCACTGTCTCAGACAAAATTCCAGTCGTTGTCCTTAAGAATATCAACCCGGAATTATCCCCAATTCTAGCAAAATTATTCAACTGCTGCTTGAAGAGTAATCTTTTCCTAGCCTTTGTAAGGTATCAAGCGTCTGCCAAGTTTTGAAGAGCATGGATGTGCAATTTCCCCAAACCCCCGCTACATATCTATCAGTCTCCTCAGTATCACCTGTGAGCTTTTTGAGGCCTTAACCAATAAGGAAGTTGACAAGCACTCTTCAGCGACGAGTAGTATGAGTTTCAGTCGTCCCGATCTAATACCGATGTCTTAACTACAAAGAATCAGTAAGGCTCTTGACGACAAACCCTAACCTCGAGGATCATAGTGTTAGATATTTCAAAGGCCTTCCACAAAGTGTGGCACAAAGGTTTACTACACACACCTATTTCAAACCGTTCTTCACACACCTATCGTCAAGTGCTTGTCTCGGAGCATCGTTATAAATTTATTTTCAAAGTCAGTCTTCCTCTAGTTGGCGCTTTGTTAATGAGAGTCGGTTTGTGTTAGCGATTGGTGGGGGCGTAAAGTATCTTTTCCCGGGGGAAGCGGTCTGGGTTTGGAGTTTATTTATGACCAGGACTTTTATTTGAAGTCTAATATCAGTTCTGACTATATATATATAGTGTAACGCGGATATAAGAGAGTTGTCGGGAGCGGGGAAGAAGTCTCTTATATCCGGGTTTCTCTTATATCCGGGTTTGGTCTAATTTATATACATAAACACAGGCTCTAATTTGGGACCAGAGAAAATCTCTCCTATATCCGGGTTTCTCTTATATCTGGGTTACACTATATATATATATATATATATATATATATATATATATATATATATATATATATATATATAACATTGTGTGTGTGTGTTCAATTCTATCGTAACGGTCCGGGTTCGATATTCGGTAGTGGATTCGCACTGCTGATGAGTCTCAAAAATAGGACGAAATGGCCGTCCAGTGTTTTTCTGCATTGTTTTTAGGTCTAGACATGATGAATTATCATGAGAAATTATTTAAAATCCCCAGAATTTCTATTCTGTTTTTTTTATATATATATATATATATATATATATATATATATATATATCGAACATATATTTTTAGGTATAACAGACAACGAATGTCTATTATGTTTGATCCGTTCTAAACTTCGAATGGATGCTTTAATTTCGGGAGAATATATATATATATATATATATATATATATATATATAAAGTTCCATAAAGTTCGTGTGCACATCAAATTTAAATTTTTATAAGTGCACATTTATGTACAAATTGTATATATATATATATATATTATAAATTAATTGATTTAAAATATGGTTATTTTCGCTACACAGTTCCAACCATTTTCATTGTATTTTGTAAAAATAAAATATCTATAAGAACACCGGATTTTATATCTTACTGTTCTTTCTTTTTTATTTATATATATATATATATATATATATATATATATATATATATATATATATATATATATATATATAGTTAAACCTAGAGCGCCAGACAAACCTACCAAGGTTTCACCTAAGCGGATCGTCAGGGAAGGCTGGCCTTCTCTACTCATTGTATTTAGCACTTTATTTAATTATTTTCCGTACTCGCATCCGGTTTTTTTTCTTTGGGTCTTGGACTTGCATGCTGGACTTGAATCTTTTATGAATGAGCAGATATGAATGTACGTGAGAGATTCATAGACGATTGAAGTTCAAATACAGTAAAATTCAACCTTGCTAACCGGACGTTCTTTTGTGGCCAAATCGGTTAAAGGCACGCCAAGCTAAATGACCGTTCCGTATAGGATACAGGTTCGAATCCTGTCGGAGGACGAATATCTTCTGTGAAAATTTCTCGGACATTCAGGCCGGTAAATGTTGTTTAATACCGTTTATTATAAAGAGATCTTTTACTTAAATATTTGTATCTATGAAAATAATGTATAAACATATATATATATATTAAAGAAAAACAGACCACTTTAAGGCACCATTGTAATAGTTTATTTCATGAAAATTTGAAACGAAAAATTAAATTTTTCGTTTCAACTTTTTGAAAGTGATGTCTAAGGATCCAGGGTACTTTAAAAAGGTTCTGGTGAAATAAACTATTACAATTGAGTCTTAAAGTGATTTGTTTTTCCTTAAATTATTAGCTCTGAACTTACATTGAGCTCTAAGGATTTCATCCTCTTTGGGACTACACATACGGATTACCAAGTTTTTGGTAACTTATATATATATATAGTTTCGTTATATAGTTATAATTTTATTTCGACTCACCTCAGACATTACAATTTCCAAATCTTTAACGGTATCATCCGAGGAAGAAGCGAAGCATTCAGAGATATTATCATCTATGGGGAATTCTTGGACGAACGTTTCGAAATCGTCGTCTACATTATGGTTCCACTGGTAAAAGACTCCATTATCTGAATTGCTGCTTCCTAAGTACCTCTTCTTCAGAGACTTGATGCTCAAAAAATCTGAAAGACAATAAAAAGAAAGGTATAAAAAAGAGTGCTCCTACAATAATCGGACTATTTTAAATTTACTGGTCCATTCGTTAAGAATAGGGTAACATTTTTTTTTTATGTGGCGGTATAAATTTTGTTAGTTTTGACCATCGTCAAGTAACATTTTTGTCATATTCAAAAATATTCTAACACTGGTAGCGGTCCAACATGGTCTCTTTATCAGATTTTATACAATTATTCTTGATAAAATCCAACGAAGAATATGCAATGTTATTGGTCCTGACCTGGCATCATGACTTCAGTCATTTTCCCACCACTGTAATGTAACTTTCTTGTGCCTTTTCTATAAATACTTTCATGGTAATTGTTCTGATGAGCTTTCCTCTATGGTTCTCAGTGATGTCAGTTCGCTGGTGGATGCGGGGCGCCTTTCGTTTTCGTGTGAGTGATTTTTTTCGTATTTGTTGTTGTGTCTGAATGAGAGCATGTCAGTGTGAGTGATTGGGATGAATGAATGGTTTATACTATTATAGTCCCGCATTGATTTCGGCCAGTGAAGTGATGTTTCTGTCACATTTAGGAAACTGTGGGGTGTTTTATTACTAATCTTATTTTCTTTAGTTTCTTGTAAATAGTTTTTGTATGCATATTGTAAATACTCATTGGGGTTAATTTTTAGAATTGTTGTTTTATTCCCCTCCCCCCACAGACCACGAATTGTAAATATGGGGACTAGTTAGTATTTTCATAGAGACAAAGAGGTATTATGGTGGTTGTAGTAAGAAAGGTACGAATGAATGTGTTGTTTTGGTGTAAGGATTATTGTTTCGTACGTTTGGGTCAGTGCTTGCGGCTAGCTAAGTTATAGTTATGACAGAAGAAGACCGTCCTTTCCCCAATCCCCCTTTTCGGCCTTGTGCCACATTTCTGTATTTTAAACAGAATAAATATCGCTTTCCTCTATGGTTCTCAGTGATGTCAGTTCGCTGGTGGATGCGGGGCGCCTTTCGTTTTCGTGTGAGTGATTTTTTTCGTATTTGTTGTTGTGTCTGAATGAGAGCATGTCAGTGTGAGTGATTGGGATGAATGAATGGTTTATACTATTATAGTCCCGCATTGATTTCGGCCAGTGAAGTGATGTTTCTGTCACATTTAGGAAACTGTGGGGTGTTTTATTACTAATCTTATTTTCTTTAGTGTCTTGTAAATAGTTTTTGTATGCATATTGTAAATACTCATTGGGGTTAATTTTTAGAATTGTTGTTTTATTCCCCTCCCCCCACAGACCACGAATTGTAAATATGGGGACTAGTTAGTATTTTCATAGAGACAAAGAGGTATTATGGTGGTTGTAGTAAGAAAGGTACGAATGAATGTGTTGTTTTGGTGTAAGGAATATTGTTTCGTACGATTGGGTCAGTGTTTGCGGCTAGCTAAGTTATAGTTAAGACAGAAGACCGTCCTTTCCCCAATCCCCTTTTTTGGCCTTGTGCCACATTTCTGTATTAAACAGAATAAATATCGCTTTCCTCTATGGTACCTAGACTTTATGAATTTAAGCACATTACCTGATTGGCAGCAAGGTCTCATCATTTTACAGTTAAATTAGCTAGATGCAATTGTAAATTCTCTCCTAAGAGTTTCTTTTCTCGCGCTTCTCACTTGTGAAACTCACTTCCTACTCCATACATTCTAGTCAAATTTGATCTTCAAAAATTTAAATTCAATGCCAGTCTTTATCTACTGTCTTTTTGATTCCTCTTCTTTTATTGTTATAGCACGATAATATCCTATCTCTTCTTTCTTAATCTTTCATACTCAGTAATCCCTTGAGTCTCAGTGGCTTTATTCTCTTGCATGGAGTGATATGATTAATATATATATATATATATATATATATATATATATATATATATATATATAATTTCTCAGAGTTAACCTCTAGAAAAAGACAATATTTATAAATGTAAAAGACATTAGGAAAACTGTAGTAGTTGCCAGCGCGTTTCGTCCGATGTGGACTTCCCGCTTTCTTCTTTTAACCTGTCTAGGTGTTCCTATCATTTTCTCTTTTTTTTTTCTTTTTTTTTTTCGAGTCAGCCCTCAACACAGTGTCATCTGTGTCTCTTATATTGTTAAGATTACGCCCACCGATAGTAAATCCAGATAGGGTCTCCAGATATTAACTCCACTGGCTGAACAAGACTCTAATTATCTCTTTTCGCCACAGTTCACATATCTGATTAGGTCTGATTTTATATGTGACAGGACACAAAAGTATGTAACACAATAAATAAAATAATGTCATTTCTGTTCAGAGCGAGTTCCTGTTCGATTTCTTTTTCTCTCTTGGTTTCGTTTTAAATATAGGATAGTGATTAATCAGCCGAGAAAAATCTCAGGTAATCTGATGTCGAAAACTATATTTAACCCACTCAAAAGTGTCATTATTTGCGCCCCAACGTTAATTTTTTGAGCTGCTTTCATTTCCTTTTTATTTTTCTATTTCGTATTTGTTTCGAATTACACGACAACAGGTAACTAAACACGTCGAGCTTTGCATGCACTTTTTTTCCCTACTATTTGATGCTTCACTGCCTCAATATCCATCCGACCGCTAGTAAAACAATGCCAATTAATGTGTAGAGAGCTGATATGCTAATGGGAATGCTAATATAAGCCATTCACCATTTGTTGACCAAACAGTTTGCGTTACACTTGATTAAATAAAATCTATACAGGGTTCTTCAAAAGTAAGTATAACACTAAGTTCACCGCTATGAACTTCTTTTTTCTGCCGAATCTGAGAATCGTTATTTACATTGTCCGGATTGTTGTCCTCGTCTTTATTGCCATATTCTCGACGTTTCAGCCGTTGTACGTGATGTGGTGTCCTCCCTCTAAAGAGTCTATGTTGGACTCTTCCGCCTACCATAAGATTAGTAGGACTTAGGGGAAGAGTCGAATAGATTATTCATTACTGTCGCTCTTTCTGCCTAGAGCGGAGAGGAACCCGGACGAGGCTATGCCGAAGGGAAAAATTTCCTCCGGGGAGGTAGACAGGCCCTGAACCCGTTTAAACGAGTTCGAAAGGAATATTTTTGACCGAGCCTACGGGCTCGGAGAAACCACGGTAAATTCGGCCTTGTGCCACATACATCCCTCGTTGGGGTAGGCTGTTAAATGTTATATGTTTCGTCCGGGGAGGTAGACAGGCCCTGAACCCGTTTAGGCGGGTTCAAAGGAAATATACATTCCTCGTGGGGGGACTGTTAAATATACAGTCCAATAGATTGTCCATCTGTCGAACTCTCTGCTTTGAGCAGAGAGGGACCCGGACGAGACTTTGCCGAAGGGCAGTTTCGTCCGGGGAGTTAGGCAAACCCTAAACCCGCTTATGCGGGTTCTACAGGAATATTTTGGGCATATGATATGCAGATAACACAGTTTTGATAGCAGACACGGAAAGGAAACTACAAGAACTCCTACAGAAGGCAGTGAAGGAAAGCTAGAAGAAAGGACTAAATACCAGTTTCAGGAAAATGGAATGCGCAATTGTTAGCAAAAGAGAACAGCCCAATATGAAAATTACAAATTGGGGATGTCAAAATCAAACAAGTCCAACAATTTAAATATCTGGAAAGTATTTTAACAGAGGAGAGAAAGTATGACACAGAAATCTAAATGGTGCATTTGGATAGGCAAAGATGCATCCCAATAGATAACCTGAGTATTGAGAAACAGAAAAATCTTTGGTAGACACAAGGGAAAGAGTACTGAACTTTTACGTGATACCAGTCCCTCTATATGGCAGTGAATGCAGGACAATATCCTGAAGGATGAAGAAAGGTAAGACTTTTTCAACCTATACAGAGAGGTGATTCTGAGAGAATTAGGATTCTTATCAAGATTCATTATTGGTGGCTACAATCTTAACAATATAAGATATGTCACTGACAGAGTGTTAAGAGCAGAGATGGAAATGAAAAATAACAAAAACTCCTCCAGGTCAATAAAAGTGAGAAGAAAGGTTTAAACATTAACTGCAAGAAGACAGAAATGCATGGTTGTTAGCAAAAGGGGCCCAACATGCAAATTACAAATTGGGGGTGTCAAAACCAAACAATTTCAACAATTTAAATATCTGGGAAGTATTTTAACAGAAGACGGAAACTGCGACAAAGAAAAGAGTATTAAACTCTTACGTAATACCAGTTCTCTTAGATGGCAAGGAAGGCTGGACCATCTCCGCACAGACGAGGAAACTCGCGGCAATGAAAATGTAGTTCTACAGAAGGATGCTGAGGATACCACGAACTGATCAGATTTACTATTAAGACAGGAGTAAATAGTTGTGTCATCATCAGCATAGCTACTGAGTTGATATGATATCAGGAAGGTCAGTTAAAGTTCAAAGTCGGGAGTAAAGTTTCATTCAGAGCCACCCACGCGGCTTAAAATCTCACTAATTAGAGATAAGTTTGAAGCAGTTAGTACCTGTACACGATGTGCATAAAAACAATCCCGGGCGACCACAGATATCAACCACGCCCTGTGGAGCAAGAAAGGCTGATGGAAAGTTTTCACAGAAGTCCAAGAAACACATCGAAATGTAGATTTCTATTTATGATTCCATTGTGTCACATTGTTAGCAATGTCTGAACCAGAACAGACCTCCATTTGAAAACATGTGATGTAAAGAGCATGTATTTACAATAAATACTGTCTTTATTTAATTTAGAACAATTACGACTGAATAGTGAGTTCGATTCTCACTGGGTGCCTCTCTACTTTCGGCCTTGTGCCATATCTAAGCTACGCTTGGAAAATCACTGTTGGGCACATCGGCGTGGTGTAATGGTTAGCAAGCTTGGCTTGCTAGATCAGTTACTACTGAAAAGTGAGTTCGATTCTCACTGGGTGCCTCTCTCCTTTCGGCCTTGTGCCACATCTAAGCTACGCTTGGAAAATCACAACAATCTCACTAATTAGAGATAAGTTTGAAGCAGTTAGTACCTGTACACGATGTGCATAAAACCGTCCCGGGCGACCACAGATATCAACCACGCCCTGTAGAGCAAGAAAGGCTGATGGAAAATTTTCACAGAAGTCCAAGAAACATCGATATGTGGATTTCTATTTGTGATTCCATTGTGTTGCATTGTCAGCAATGTCTGGATAAAAACGGACATCAATTTAAAGACATGCGATGACAAAATCTTAAACGCCTGTCTTTAGAATCAAGACTATCTTCGTATGCATTATTTAAATTAAATATACAAGCTGTCCAGTAAAAAAAAAGTGGTAAATTCAGAAAGAAATTTATTTAGCTGTCATCATTTCTGTCCCCAAACTGAATAATCATCGTAGATGTTCGAAATGTTTGCCTGAATGTTCAACACAAAGCTGTAAGCGTAGTAACCAGGAGGAGGCAATGGCCTTGCGAATAGTATCAAGTGAAATTTCATTCCAAGCTTCAGTTAAGTTCGACTTCAATGAATCACTATCGATGATGTCATGACGACTGTTTTGAATGTGAGTGAGAAACATACTCCAGATACAGGAATTCATAACATTCAGACGAGAGAGATGGACCAAATAAAGATGGTGTCTTTTCTCGAAGAATAAATTTTCCGCTTTTTTTACTGGCTACCCTGGACTTCCTTCAGGTTGCTTGAATTATTTCTTCAGAAAGGTGCAAAATGTGTATACATTTTTTGAGAGACTCTGTATATGAAAATATAGATAGATAGATATGAAAACATTGAGATAGATAGATAGATATGAACAGGCTAAGATAGATAGATAGATAGATAGATAGATAGATAGATAGATAGATAGATATGAACAGGCCGAGATAGATATGAAAACATTGAGATAGATAGATAGATAGATAGATAGATAATGAACAGTCTGAGATAGATAGATAGATAGATAGATAGATAGATAGATAGATAGATAGATAATGAACAGTTTGAGATAGATAGATAGATAGATAGATAGATAGATAGATAATAACAGTTTAGATAGATAGATAGATAGAACAGTTTGAGATAGATAGATAGATAGATAGATAGATAGATAGATAGATAGATAGATAATAACAGTCTGAGATAGATAGATAGATAGATAGATAGATAGATAGATAGATAATGAACAGTTTGAGATAGATAGATAGATAATAGATAGATAGATTTGATAGATAGATAGATAGAGAACAGATAGATAGATAGATAGATAGATAGATAGATAGATAGATAGATAATGAACAGTTTGAGATAGATAGATAGATAGATAGATAGATAGATAGATAGATAGATATGAAAACATTGAGATAGAAAGATGGTGTCTTTTCTCGAAGAATAAATTTTCCGCTTTTTTTACTGGCTACCCTGGACTTCCTTCAGATTGCTTGAATTATTTCTTCAGAAAGGTGCAAAATGTGTATACATTTTTTGAGAGACTCTGTATATGAAAATATAGATAGATAGATATGAAAACATTGAGATAGATAGATAGATATGAACAGGCTAAGATAGATAGATAGATAGATAGATAGATAGATAGATAGATAGGTAGATAGATAGATAGATATGAACAGGCCGAGATAGATATGAAAACATTGAGATAGATAGATAGATAGATAGATAGATAGATAGATAGATAGATAGATAGATAATGAACAGTCTGAGATAGATAGATAGATAGATAGATAGATAGATAGATAGATAGATAGATAGATAGATAATGAACAGTTTGAGATAGATAGATAGATAGATAGATAGATAGATAGATAGATAGATAACAGTCTGAGATAGATAGATAGATAGATAGATAGATAGATAGATAGATAGATAGATAGATAGATAGATGAACAGTTTGAGATAGATAGATAGATAGATAGATAGATAGATAGATAGATAGATAGATAATAACAGTCTGAGATAGATAGATAGATAGATAGATAGATAGATAGATAGATAGATAATGAACAGTTTGAGATAGATAGATAGATAGATAGATAGATAGATAGATAGATAGATAGATATGAAAACATTGAGATAGAAAGATAGATAGATAGATAATGAACAGTCTGAGATAGATAGATAGATATGAAAACATAGATAGATAGATAGATAGATATTATATTGGATTCAACAAATGTTCATAGCATCTTTCAAAAGGAGGCGTTGAAACTCACGAATTAGAAAGAAAATTGTCAGCCAAGTCTGGATGAAAAACGGACATCAATTTAAAGACATGCGATGACAAAATCTTAAAAGCCTGTCTTCAGAATCAAGACTGTCTTCGTAATGCATTATTTAAATTAAATATACAGGGTGTCCAGTAAAAAAAAAGCGGTAAATTCAGAAAGAAATTTATTTAGCTGTCATGATTCCTGACCCCCACCCCCAACTGAACGACCACCGTAGATGTTCGAAATATTTGTCTGAATGTTCAACACAAAGTTGTAAAAAGGAGGTGTAAGTTCTATGCTAACAGTATCTTCTATCACACTTCTCACATGTGGAACTCACTACTATTGTCAACTTTGATCTCCAAAAAGTTAAATGCAATGTTAAGCGTTATTTTCTGTATTAATTCGTGTTCTTTTATTGTTCTCTTTCCTTAATCGTGTTTTTTCTCATATTCTCAGTAACCAACTGTATCTTAGTGGCTTTATTGCCTTTCTTGGGTTGAAATTATTTAAAAAAACTATATTTTTTACGTCCAGATAGATAGATATTGGATTCAACAAATGTTCATAGCATCTTTCAAAGGAGGTATTGGAACACACGAATTAGAAAGAAAATTGTCAGCCAAGTCTGGATGAAAACGGACATCAATTTAAAGACATGCGATGACATCTTAAAAGCCTGTCTTCAGAATCAAGACTGTCTTCGTAATGCATTATTTAAATTAAATATACAGGGTGTCCAGTAAAAAAAGCGGTAAATTCAGAAAGAAATTTATTTAGCTGTCATCATTCCTGCACCCCCCCAAACTGAACGACCACCGTAGATGTTCGAAATATTTGTCTGAATGTTCAACACAAAGTTGAAAAAAGGAGGTGTAAGTTCTATGCTAACAGTATCTTCTATCACACTTCTGGCGTGTGGAACTCACTACTGTTGTCAACTTTGATCTCCAAAAAGTTTAATGCAATGTTAAGCGTTATTTTCTGTCTTAATTCGTGTTCTTTTATTGTTCTCTTTCCTTAATCGTGTTTTTTTTCTCATATTCTCTAATACTCAGAAACCAACTGTATCTTAGTGGCTTTATTGCCTTTCTTGGGTTGAAATTATTTAAAAAAAAAAACAAAAAAAAAATGCATTTTTTTTACGTCCAGTTGCATTTCAGGATGAAATTTCTTTCTTTAAAGCTATGATATTACTAATCCTGACATATAGATTTGAAAATAAAGCAAAAAAAGTGTGCATTCATTTTTTTAGATACCCTGTATATATCTAAATTTTCTTGAGCTGATGTCGAAAGTACTCGGAATAAAAATCAATATGCATAAACATAGTAATTTTCTTTCCTCTTTTAATAAGGATACTAAAGTAATTATGAGAGGATCCTATTAAAAATAGAGAAATCTTGTCTAAATTATTTAATGAGACATGCTTTATATATATATATATATATATATATATATATATATATATATATATATATATATAAAGATTTTTATGTTTATACATTCTTTTTATAGATACAAATATTTAAGTGAATGCTTTTGTTTATAATAAACAGTATTAACAACATTTACCGGAGGACGTATATTTTCTATGAAAATTTCTCGGACATTCAGGCCGGTAAATGTCGTTAATACTGTTTATTATAAACAGAGCATTTAATTAAATATTTGTATCTATAAAAAAGAATGTATAAACATAAAAATGTTTTAAAATAATTGTCGGACTTTGAAAGGAAACCGACAACAGCACATGAGATTTGATTATAGAGGTGAAGGTTTCGTGCAGGACCATCCACACTTTTTGAAGGGCAGAATACTGAGACCTGGTGCACTACGTGCCACAAGGTCCCCAAACGACCCTCCGCAGGTTTTGAATTCAGAGTTGTCCTTCTCCTAGACCAGTTGCCATCCAAGGCTATAGAACCCAGTCTGTCCTGCTATTTAACCCATAGCTGGAGGGAGAAGAGGATTCATGTAAGTGAATGTAATGGATTCGAACTCGGCTCTCCGATTCCTCAATCCAAGCCGCTATCCATTACTCCACCGTGCCTCCTCCTCCTGTCTCTCTCTCTCTCTCTCTCTCTCTCGCCCTATATATATATATATATATATATATATATGTGTGTGTGTGTGTGTGTGTGTGTGTGTATATATATATATATATATATATATATATATATATATATATATATATATAATGGAGGTAAAGAAAAATAGGAAACGTTTATCAATCTAACATGTTTCAATTTCATTAAACCGAGATAGACGAAAGACTGCATTATACCATCCGGGCAAGCTACTGCTGAGGTTGAACGCCGTATAGGAACTGTAAGGTCCGCAATCGTGCGTCTCAAGCGGTCACTATGGGGACGACGGGAGATTTCCACGGCTACGAAGGGGCGCATCTATCAGGCTATTGTTCGGTCTATCCTTCTCTATGGCTGCGAAACGTGGCCACTTAGAGCGGTTGACCTATGAAGGCTTGAAGTGTTCGACAACGATTGCCTTCTCTACATTCTACGATGCCGCCAAATCGATCGATTGCCCACAGCCACTCTACGTCGTCGCCTGAGTCTCCGTCCTCTTCCACCCATCCTGCTCCAACGTCGTCTCCGATGGTTCGGGCACGCAGCTCGACGCCCGGAGGGAGAGCTCATCCGCGATGTACTTCTCCCTCCTTCTCTTCCTGGCTGGCGAAAACGTGTCGGTGGGCAGCTGAGGACGTAGGCTAGCACAATCAAGGATGACCTAGCATTACTATCGGGTCCACAAGTAGTTGGTCTTCGACGATGGAATCGCGATTGGCTCGCCATTTCGTGTGACCTGGCTCAGGATCGGCGAGCGTGGGCAGCGATGGTCCGTGATGCTGTACTTGTTCGGGAGGAAGCCGGTTCAAACCGACCAGAGTGAAAACCGATACAAGACAAGAAGGTGGGGGAAGAAGAATTTCATTAAAGCTTTGTCAAAGACTGAGTCTCAATAATGAGGAAAGAAGGCTATGAAAATTTGACACTCACAGGATATATAGAAAAGAAGGACATTGGAAAACGGCATATGACCTACTTAGCAAGCTTGTGCAAATGGACGGCAGAACAAAGTTTAGGAGTGACAGTAAAAAGACAGAATTTACTGCAAACTATAAAAGACTGGAAGGAACACGACACATAGAAGATCACTTATCGCCATATTTTTTTTTGTTTCTGTTACGGTTTTTGGGGGTATATATCGTATATAACTAGTGAGCTAGTCAAAATGACTTATTTCCATTTATAGTTGACCAATCAGAAGCCGCAGAACACTGTATCCGTCGTGTATAAAGGCGGCCATTTTTGTTTTGCGACTGGAATGACCAGAGGCAACTTGTCCGGCGAACAGGACAGACGGAAGAACTACGCTCTCCTACCTTGCTGCGATATCCACTGCAAACCTGAACTACGCTTTCCTACTGTCTCCGAAATATTCACTGCCAACCTCTGGATTCTATACTCGAAGACGACCGTCATGAAAATGTCTAACAGTTTCCGGCACCAAAATTGATTTGTTGACGGATATTTATTTTTTAAAGTTTTCTTAATTGTAAAATTTTGTTAATTAACTACAGCGTTTTAAGTAACATCTTTGTCCTAGTATCGATTTTCTTCTCAGATTTTCTTTTTAGATAATGCTCTTACAGAATGAAACGTTAACAACAATTTTTTTTTTTAAAAGTAAACATCTCTTTACATGTATGCATAATTTATTCGAATATTTCATATCAATCATTTTCCTTGATATGGGCGAATTCTATAAACAGCAGCTGTCAGCTATTCATTAATGAATAGAGCACTCTGGCTGGCTGGCGTTTATTTACATTCATAAAAACAAAACACTGGTATGCGACATTCTCTCTGCCTATGGATTGTAGGTAAAAACGCTGACTGATACCAAATCGATCGGGTTTCGATCCTAGCTTGAAGGATTCGGTGATCTTGTCGAATTGATGAACAGCGAAACAGGCCTGTATGCGCATGACATTATATGTACAGGGTGTCCATAAAGTTCGTGTGCACTTTAAAAAAATTATAACTTTATTTGTATTTGCGATAGAAATAATCTGTAAAAAACGTTATAAAGTTTAATGTACCTAGTTTTAAAGTATAGTTAAAATAACTAATGTGATTTCAGGCATTATTGTAAATCAGTTGGCAAATGTTTTCCTTGAACTGCAAAATCGTATTACCTTTGTATTTCTAATGATGGAGGACATGTGGAAACTTAAATAAAATTTGAATAAAACCTTTAAAAATATAGATTTACTTCTTTCTAATCCTTTTTACAAATTATTTCTATCGCAAATACAAATAAAGTTATAATTTTTAAAGTGTACATGAACTTTATGGACACCCGATATATATATATATATATATATATATATATATATATATATATATATATAACAGAAGACTTTTATGCCAACGGCTATATAATACATCTCATTTTCAATCGTGTGGTCAGTTGACCTGAAACCTAACCTGAACAAAAAATAAAACTATGAAATCCGTGTATTGAAATATATTGTAATGTATTTGTCTTTTTGAAATGCCTATAGGATTTATAAATATTGAATTCTTTTCTTCCATTGGTTTAAAGCCAAAAATAATTAGATAAAACTTTCCCAAATATACATAATATATATACATCTCATTTTATATATATATATATATATATATATATATATATATATATATTCAAATCCTTTCATGCCAAACAAGGTCAAAACCACATGATGCAAGGGGTTACTGAGGTTAGAGAAAAAAATGAAAATATAATATTAAGAGAAGATTACGATTCCAACGTAATAAATTATAACCATGGAATATTAGTGTTTGAGCCTTTTTTATTATATTCTTAGCGTCGTGGACATTGAGTTTGTCGTTCTATCCTCTTGGGGAAACACAAACACACTATATATATATATTATTATATATATATATATATATATATATATTGACTTTGTCCGTGTATTGATTAATATATTATAATGTATTTATATATATATATATATATATATATATACATATAACAAATGTCATCTTTTTCTCCATCAAGACATTCATTTCTGTAACCTACCAGCAAGCAGAAATTAAAAAGTCGAGGAATTAAATAGGATTAAAGAATATTAATATCAATATTTTAATTTTTAATCTTTTTTATTGTTTAAAAATTAATATATATATATATATATATATATATAGAGAGAGAGAGAGAGAGAGAGATTACGTAAAAGTAGATTGATATACAGAAAACATTTCTAAATTATTTAATAAAATATAGATAGATATCATAACAGAAAGATATATATATATATATATATATATATATATATATATATATATATATATAAAAGAACAAATAGGAATCGTTTATCAATCTAACATGTTTCAATATCACACGAGCTTCGTTAGAGAATGAGTCTCAGTAATGAGGAGTATTGTTTTTCAAGATTTTACAAGCATCAAATTACAGACAAACAAAAATTAGATCTGTTCTTTTTTTAGATTTTTTTTTATTATATTTAACATCGGGAGATAAGTGTACGTTCTAGGGCGCATAATGAGGAAAGAGGGCTTAGGAAATTTAATACTCACAGTACAGTTTGAAGATGAACAGAGGGATTAGGCATAAACTACCTAGCGAGCTGAAGTAAATGGATGGCGGAACAAGATTGAGCAAAGATAGCAAAAAGAAAAAATATTAAGAGCTACAAATGACAGGAAGTTGTGGAGAGCCATGATTTCTAACGCCCTGAAGGAACACGACCCATAGAAGAAGAAGAAGAAGAAGAAGAAGAAGAAGAAGAAGAAGAAGAAGAAGAAAACCTATAGGTTAAATTGCGGAATAAACTAAGCACTGTAGTCTAAGATGGCGTCCAGTCTAGTAGAAGAACTACTCTGAAACCAAAACGAGGAAAGAAGGATTGGAAAATCTAATACTCACAGGACAGATTGAAAGCAAGGGGGACAGAAGAAAACAACGTATGACATACTTAATAAGCTTGAGAAAATGGATGGCGGAACAGCGTTTAGGAGAAATAACAGAGAAACAAAATTTATTAAGATTTACAAAGGAGAGGAAATTGTGGAGAGCCATGACCGTCTACATCCTGAAGGTATACAACAGATAGAAGAAAAAGAATGAGCTTGAGTAAATGAATGGCCGAATAAGATTTAGGAGAAATAAATAAAACACAAAATTTATTAAGAGCTACAAAGGACAGGAAATTGTGGAGAGCCATGATCGCCTACGTCCTGAAGGGATATGGCAGATAGAAGAAGAATGGATGGCTGAACAAGGTTTAGTAAATGGATTTATGAACAAGGTTTAGATCGCCTACGTCCTGAAGGGAATAACAGAATGAGAGAGACAAAAGGTTTATTAAGAGGACAAAATTTATTAAGAGGTACAAAGGACAGGGAAATTGTGGAGAGCCATGATCGCCTACGTCCTGAAGGGATACAGCAGATAGAAGAAAAGGAATGAGCTTGAGTAAATGGATGGCTGAACAAGGTTTAGGTGAGATAGCAAAACGACAAAATCTACTAAGAGCTACAAAGGACAGGAAATTGTGGAGAGCCATAACCTGAAGGGATACGGCGCATAGAAGATGAAGAGGAACCATGACAACATAAGTATTTCTCCCGTTGATGTGCCATGTGCATTTATTTCTCTTCGTTGTATAACAAGCGAAGAAATGAAGGCGTGGTTTTATGCATTGGTTGTAAAAACAATGAGTTACGTTGTAATCAGATGTCCATCATATC
>CAHIKZ030001513.1:2067500-2097500 GCA_903632075.3 Acanthosepion pharaonis | reverse complement strand
ATATATATATATATATATATATATATATATATATATATATCTATATATCCTGACGATACTCCCAGTTTTAGTCACCGACTTGTGTGTTCAACACTTGGGACATTTTCCGTGAACCGATTTGTTCGTTATGAAAGATATTCGTGACCCGATGTCCCACATTTTGTATACACAAATATATTAACTAATAATACATATATTCTTATATATAATATATTTACAGAATTAGATAGATAGATAGATAGATAAATAGATAGATAGATAGATAGATAGATATGAATAGGATGAGATAGATAGATAGATAGATAGATAGATAGATAGATAGATAGATAGATAGATAGATATTTAAAGACTGAAATAGATAGATAGATAGATAGATAGATAGATAGATATTAATAGGCTTAGATAGATAGATAGATAGATAGATAGATAGATAGATAGATAGATAGATAGATAGATTAATTAATTAATTAATTAATTAATTGATTGATTCTAATGGTCAGTTCTATCTTGGTTTTCAACTAATGGTTAGTTGTAGGTTCAAAATGGTGTCATAGGTTTCTGGTAACATCGTCCATATCGGCTGCATCTTTCAGTTTGTTTTTCATTATTACAAAGCTAATGTTGCCTGCAGATAACAAATATGATTTCCGGAAATTTTCTGTTTGAATCCTTCAAAGTGGTTTCAAGTCGGGAGGGTGAATGATAGCCAATAACAAGAGAATATTCTTTTCTGACGCCCTCCCTAAAGTGTGAGAACGTCTTACGAAAAATCACGTTACGGTGAGTAAAACCTAATTTCGCGGCAAAAAAAAAAAAAAGAAGAAAAAAGAAACTGAATGAAGGAAGGAAGATGGAGAACGACAGTTGTCTAGTGATGAGCTGCGTGGGATGAAAGGTTAGGGTGGGATTTCTAAAATCAGGGCATGTAAGAGATTTATGGAAAGAGTGAAAGAAAGAGGGAAGAAAATGGGAAAAAGTAGAAAGAAAGAAAGAAAGAAAGAAAGAAAGAAAGAAAGAAAGAAAGAAAGAAAGAAAGAAAGAAATGAATGAATAAAGAAAGAAAGAAAGAAAGAAAGAAAGAAAGAAAGAAAGAAAGAAAGAAAGGATAAAGACAATATGAAAAGAAAGAAAGAAAGGCAGAAAGAAAGGAGAAGGACTACGTGAAAAGAAAGAAAGATATGGAGAAAAAAGAAAGAAAGAAAGAAAGAAAGAAAGGATAAAGACAATATGAAAAGAAAGAAAGAAAAAAAACGGATAAAAATAAATGAAAATGCAAAGGGAAAAAGAAAAAACTAAGGAAAAAAATGAATTAAATAAAGGGTAAAATGAGTGAGAAGAAAGAAAGAAAGAAAGAAAGAAAGAAAGGTAAAGAATTACATGAAAAGAAAGAAAGATACGAAGAAGAAAGAAAGGAAGAAAGAAAGGATAAAGACAATATGAAAAGAAAGAAAGAAAGAAAGAAAGAAAGAAAGACAGAAAGAAAGGAGAAGGACTACGTGAAAAGAAAGAAAGATATGAAGAAAAAAAAGAAAAGAAAGAAAGGTGAAAGAAAGAAAGGAGAATGACTACTTGAAAAGAAAGAAAGATACGAAGAAAAAAGAAAGAAAGAAAGAAAGGAAAAAGAAAGAAAGAAAGAAAGAAAGAAAGAAAGGAAAAAGAAAGGAGAAGGACTACTTGAAAAGAAAGAAAGAAAGAAAGAAAGAAAGAAAGAAAGAAAGAAAGGAAAAAGAAAGAAAGGAGAAGGACTACTTGAAAAGAAAGAAAGATAGGAAGAAGAAAGAAAACACAAAATGAAAAAGTAGTTATGAAAGAAGGGAAAAGAAAGAGAGAACATAACAGGAAAGAAAAAGAAAGAAAGAAATGAATAAAAATAAATGACAAAAAACGCAAAAGGAAAAAAGAAAAAGAAAAGAAATAAGGAAAAAGAATGAACTAAATAAAGGGTAAAGTGAGTGAGAAGAAAGAAAGAAAGAAAGAAAGAAAGAAAGGATAAAGACAATATGAAAAGAAAGAAAGAATGAAAAAGAAAGAAAGAAAGAAAAAAGAAAGAAAGAAATGTAAAGGACTACATGAAAAGAAAGAAAGAAATCTTTAATCTAAAGACAATATGAAAAGAAAGAAAGAATGTTCAAGATTACTATTTCAACCGGGTGATGGTCTTTATCAGGTAACAACGTGTGAGAATATCAACACAAAGCCTTTGACGTACAAAATACTGGCCCCCGGGCAAAGACCGTTATTAAATCGCAAAGCTCGTTGCAGCTTTCAGGTGCACATATCAGCGAGCCACTCACTAGACGCGCAGACACGCAAAACCCCAGTTTCAACCAAATATCATCATGATTTTTTTTTGTCGAGGGTGAAAAACAAAAGCGAAAGATGTCTTAGTCTGTAAACTGTTAGTGAATAAGGTCAAAGAGTGACATCTTAATTTTAACGCTCCCAAAACGAAAAATCTCTCTTTTAATCATCTGAGAGAACTCGTTTTACCTTCCATCAGCATATGGCTGATGCTAATCTTCAGGAGTTTCACTCAATGCGCCTTCTCAGACAAACGTTTTAAGAGTATGGTCAATCAATTTTTAAGTCTGCAGTCAGTTGCTTCACTAATTGGCACTAGGCATTTTTTTTCTCGACAGAATCTATTTTACGTACCTTAGAATATTGCTGCCACATATGGTCTAGTGCTCCTGCTATATATTTAGAGACTAGCAGCATGGCCCGGCGTTGCCCGTGCTTGATTCAAAAATCGTACGACTCGTACAGCAATCGCTATCACTTGACTTAAAATATTTTTGCCCTTCCTTGCTTTTAAAGGAGTGCCCTTTGCCGTGCTGATGTTGCTACATACCTTACTTCTTGCCTATCCCACACTGCGAATTTTTTCTAAGCTCTATACTAAACATTAAATCTGTTACGAAAAAAGAACTAAACAAAATGAACACAAGACGATCAGCTTTAAAAAAAAATCGTAACTGGAAAAACTGAATGAAAAAAGAATGTTAACAACAAATACTTTTTCACACCCAACCCAGTTCTGCGGAATCAGAATCAACGTTAAGTTTAAGCAAGCGAATGAGCCAATTGGAGTAAAGTGCCATGCAGATTTAAATTTTTCCCACTTGTGACGAATGCAGCTATCGATTTTTTCGCATGCTAGTTAACATTCGTGTCAGTCAGCTGTTGGCTCTCATGCTGGCCAATAAAATCTTCCTGCCTATTCGTGGCAGCCAGCTATAAGCTCTCACTCTGGCCAGTAGAAAATGGCCGCAGACTACATGAAAACTGCCATAAAAGCATGAAAAATCGATTATTTCCACTATCGATGGGAGTTGGGAAATGCAAAGTCAGTCTTGGCCTTCCCCGCTAACTTGGAGCATGTGCATGTAAATTGTGCATGCAAATCCGTCGAAAATCGCGGCCGTGCATTCGTTACACACACACACACACATACTGCCTTTTATAGATAGAGATTCTTCGTGAAATCGATAGAAGAATCAGCAATGTTATTGGTCCTGACCTGGCATCTCGGCTTCTCTCACTTTTCCGCCGCCGTAACGTAGCTTCTCTATACCTTCTCTATAAATACTTTCATGGTAATTGTTCTGATGAACTTTCCTCTGTGGTAGCTAGACTTTATGAAATTAAGGGCAGTATTAGATTGGGGGCAACGTCTAATCATGTCCATGATTTGAATATTGCCCTCACATCTGGTTTGGTGCTTCTGTTATGTATTTAGAGATTCTTGATAAAATCTAAAGAAGAATCTGCAATATTATTGGTCCTGACCTGACATCTCGGCTTCAGTTCCTTTCCCGCCGCCGTCATGTAGCTTCCCTGTGTCTTTTCTATAAATACTTTCATGGGAATTGTTCGGATGAACTTTCGTCAATGGTACCTAGGCTTGATGAATTTAAGCGCAGTACTAGATTGCCCTCCGGCGGAGTAATGGATAGCGGCTCGGATTGCGGAATCGGAGAGCCGAGTTCGAATTCCAGTCGAATCCATTACATTCACTTACGCGCAAATACCCTTAGGAAATGTATAAATCCTTTTCTTTTACCCCCAGCTATGGGTAAATAGCAGAACAGACCAGGTTCTATAGACTTGGACGGCAACTGGTCTAATGCAGAAAGGACTGGCAACCTACTGCGGGAAAAAAAAATTCTGCCTCGTCAGTCATGTATCGAAAGATACATGATCGTCTAAGCGTGTATCACGCATGGCACATACCTGACTGTCTAGATTGCCCGCAATGTCTCATCTTTTTACAGCTGAAATTATTTGATGCAACCATATGTTCTATGTTAACAGCTTCTTCCATCGCAATTTTCACTTGTGGGGCTCACTTCTGGCATCTTGCTTCCCAGTCAAATGCGATCTTCAAAGATCTAAATGCAATGTCGATCGTTTATTTACTGTCTATTCCTCTTCTTTTTTGTTCTCTTTCCTTAATAATGTTTTTCCCCTTTTTTCTTATTCTTTCACACTCAGTAACCTCTTGTGCCTTAGTGGCTTTACTGCCTTGCTTGGTGTGAAATGATTAAAAAAAAATGGATCAATTTCTAATCGAAGTGATTCTGACCATGATTTAGATGTTAAAAATGCTATTTTAATTCAAAGAGAAAGCGACTTATGAAAGTATATAGAAAGTGCTTTAATCGCTAAATCACCTACAGTAAATTTGCGTCTGGTTTCTTACGGCATTTCACTTTTCTAGGCAGGTCGTCTATTACCACAATGTGCGACACTTAATGACAAAATATAAACCAAAACAAAATACGTGAAATTGGCTAGACTGTATGCACGAACAGATACTTAAAAAAAAAAAAACTCAAATTTTAAAATTTCAGCTCTCTCTTTCCTTCTTGCACATGTATAGTTACAACAACGTAAACATGAATTTTGCCAAATGCAGATCTAAAGAAGAAACGAGTCACACACAAAAAATAAAATATATTTCCACTTTGTCCTTCACTTTCCAAACAATATATATATATGTGTGTTTCTACATTCAACACCATCACTTGATAAGACCAGAAGTGTTGAAACAAAATGGCTATTTTTGTAGTGATTTTATAACATATTTATGTTATAATTTTCGAATAAATTATTATATTTGCTCTACTTTGTATTGAGCACTCTTTTAAGAATAGTATTTGTTGCTTATTGGAATTTATTCCGTATACACCAACCCTATACTTGGTATGCTTTGGTTTGTTTTACGGCATATCAACACCTCAATGGGTTATTTAATGCCGACAATATTTTTATTGCTGGTAAAGTTTTTCTTCAAAAATCTATTTCTAGGAATATTTTTCCTTGAAGAAATCTATAGCTGGTAATATTTTTTTCAAAGAATGTATAGCTGTTTGTATTGCTCGTACCTTTTTTTTAAGTATTGCTGATAATAATTTTTCCTTCAAAAATTATTGCTGGTAATATTTTTTTTTTATTACAAAGTATTTCTGGTATTAAAACCTATTTTTACACAAGTTTGGGTAGCAACTATTTGCCCACAGCTGAGACCCTAACAGGTGCTACCACCCAGGGTCAGGGTGGACCCGGGAACACCAACAATTAAGAGGTGGTTCCACGCCCTCAAAACCTCCTGATCAGAGTCCTTGCTGCCGGATGTAGTTTATCGTCTTACCCAGGACGTGGATGTAGTTTATCGTCATACCCAGGACGGCAATCCTCTACTTGAGTATATATATATATATATATATATATATATATATATATATATATATATATATGTATGTGTGTGTGTGTGTGTGTGTGTGTGTGTGTGTGTGTGTGTGTGTGTGTGTGTGTGGAAACGTTTCAATCTCATCAGGTGTAAGACACGTAGAAAAAGAGAGTGCCACTCTATTTAATCATTTCTAAGATGATGCCCTGCGCATTTACATACACAGACGTGAAAGGATGGATATTGATTATATTTTAGCGTTCCATACCACATGCCAAATGAATTTATCAATAGAAGCCAACAATCCTGCTTTCTCTCCCGTGGTCAATGTACTGGTGATAAAGGATGGGGATTATGCCGATGACATAGATATTCATAGTCGGGATAAGAATGATCTTAAACAGAAAATCAACATCCTGTATCAAGTGTTCTAAGAAATCGAACTCAAGGTAAATCAATCTAAAACAAAATCCAAGATCTAGAACTGGAATGAAAGCAGTGATGGCACATAGCCAGAAACCATCATTTAAATTCCAGTATGTTGAATCAGTAATCATCAAACACTTCAAATACCTCGGCGTATGAATAAGTTATAACAAATTTAATATAGCAGATAAAGAAATTGAAGCTAGAATAGGCTGTGCTCGAAGTAGTTCCTGCTGACCATATTTGCCGTAGTCTCTGAATATGAAATCCAGTGAAGTCCGTAATCTGTTCAATATCAGAGGTTGGCAGTGTAGATTCGGAGAAAGTAGCGGCTGTTAATTATTTAAGTCTTCAATATCAGGTTGGCAGTGGAGATATTTTGGGGAAAAAACAAAATGGCTGCCTTTATATCGGATTGAATATTTTGAGCTTTCTGATTGGTTAACCCTTCTATTGGTGAACTATAAAATGAGTCAGCTCATTTTGGCTAGCTCACTAGAACACACAGGTATAAAAAAAAAACTGTAACAGTTTCGCCCAATACCGCCAATTGCTACCTAACTGAAACACCTCATTAAATAGACAGGTCAAATCGAAATTTTAATATTGATGCCATGCATGGCGCCAAACCCGTTTGGAAATATCTAAACTGTCAACCGTATAGGACCGGTTTCTACAATCAATGGTTAAAAATGGCTTCCAGCAAGTGAAGCCTGCGGGTCTTGGCGAAGCCTACACTTGAAGAGGTCAATGTTGATTGGTAATGTTGATTGGCAGTTAGCAAAAGAAAGAACAAAAAAAATAAATAAATAAAATAAAATAAAAATAAAAAAAGAAACCTCGATACTTGAGGAGTTTCAAGCAGCAGCATCAGTTGAAATTGATATCACATGTAACTGTTTGATATTCCACACTACTTTAAATAAAGATTAGGAAGGAAATCCCCATCAATACAGAAAATATCGATAACAGGTATGAACTTGAGGAACCTATTTTTTTAAAACATCTCACCCCATGCAAGGTGATAAAGTCACTCAGATGCAAGAGGTTACTGTGAATGAAAGAGAAGACTTTAGGACAATAACAGAACAGAAGTAAAAAAGACAGAAGATGTTGATTGGCGTTGCATTTAATTTTTTTAAGATTTGTCAGGGAAGCAAAAAATCGGAGAGTTCCACAAGCGAGTGTAAAAAAGAAATTCTTAGAATAGAACTGACGGTTGCATCTAGCGAGTTCAGTAATAAATCAGTGGGACCTACTTGCCAATCGAGTAGCACGTTGATTGGATATAAGCAGTTTTGTTGGCGTTCCAGAAAAGATTTTATAAATTTCAACCGAGAGAAGTACTGACTACTCAATTTATGTAAGCCAAATGTTCCTTATTAGAAGGTGGCTGATATTACCATTAAAGTTGATGACAACAGATCCTATATTTGATATTTACTCGTCCACCCATGGTGACGGGATATGGCAGAAGACCGGTTTAAAGTGGGGAGCACAAGCGCCTGCACATGAGCCAAGGCCCTAAATTGCTGTCCCTACAACCAACGTCGCGCTGGTGTCCGTATTCCATCGGCCTGTTCTCTTTGGTGTAATGAGGGAGGTGCTGCCACAGGATTGGAACCCTCGTCACCAAACATCCCTCATTTATTGTGTTTTGTCCGAAGACAGAAAGTCAATTGAGAGATAAAACGCAGTTTGTCCGCCTAAGGGCAGATATTACAACGATCCCATCCCGATGATCAGCGAGTGTAGAAAAGGGTCTCTCGTATAGCATTGACTATTCGGTCAATGAATGCCGAATGTTTCTTATAAGGAAACAGTTAATATTGCCATTGTCATTAAAAACTGATGAGAACAAGCTCTACACTTAATACAGGGTTACCATATATATATATATATATATATATATATATATATATATATATATATATAATTATTTATTTAAAAATATGATTCCAAATCGCTACATAAGAGGTCTCATGTTTCAAAAAAAAAAGAGCCGAAAACTTCAATATAATCCTTTAAATTAAATTGAGTTGAAATTAAAATGGGCTCCGTTCCATCCTCAAGCGAAATTTTTGTTGGAATAACGTATATCTGAAATTTACTTGTTTTAAAAATTGAAATCAAAATCCCCATGGTAACAGCTAGGTGAATTGTCTAAATTGAGTAGGCGAGTGTAGGGTGTTAATAATAAGTAGCGGTATAGAGATACTTTCAAGGTGTCAAGTCGGGGAAAAGGTGGGGTGTCAAAATGAAACGGAAGATGTATTAGCCATCGTCTAGTTTGCTTGTCTATGGAGATTTATTTATTTATTTTATTTTATTTTATTATGAAAGGGAATTGTGCATATAAAAAAAAAGAAAAACTTTCGTAACGTTTGTTTCTTGACGACTTCATAAAGGGTTATCTTTTATGTAAGGTATTTAAACTACTAATTTAGGCTATGGATTATGAAGGGTGTTATGTTGTATGCATGTTTGTAGTTAATTATTCCTACTATGAATCTGATGATTGGGCTATTTGTTAAACAAGTTATATAAATTTTTTATCTAATAATTCAAACCAAAAATCTGATGATGCCTACAGAAAACCGTTAACTCGTGTCTATTATTTAATAGATTATTATTATTTAGAAGTTTTAAATAATTTGCCAACTGATTTAGAGTAATGCCTGAAATTAGTTATTTTAGCTATACTTAAAACTAGGTACATTAAAACATTTTTGACCGATTATTTCTATCGCAAATACAAATAAAGTTATAATTTTTTAAAGTGCACACGAACTTTATGGACAACTTGTATTTACTTGTCGCCCCACGCTGACAGGATGTGACAAACGATCAGTTTAATGTGGGGAGCCCGATCGTGTGTACTCTGGCTAGATCCCCAAATAGCCCAGCCCCCAAAACCGTCGTATCGGTATTACTACTGATCCCTAATGTTTAGAGCTATGAGAGAGGTATTGCAATGGGCAGCTGTTCCCCGAGAACGGTCACCTACTGATAATACCTTCAGTTGACCTCTGTGCGCAAACAAAGACACAAGTGAATTGCGCTTTGTCCGAAGACAGACACAATGGAGAGGTAAAATGTAAATTATCTGCGCGAGAACTGATACTACACTTTGATCCCAGCCTGATGGCCAGCGAGTGTAGAAAAGGGTATCTTGTATAGCATTGACTTTTCGGTCAATTAATGAGGAATGTTTCCTTATATTGCCATCGTCATTAAAATTGATGGGAACAAGCACGACACTTAGTGTTTACTTCCAGCCTCACGCTGACAGGATGTGACAAACAGTCAGTTTAATTTGGGGAGCCCGAACTCGTGTACTCGGGCTAGATCCCAAAATAGCCCAGCCCCAACAACCGTTGTATTGGTATTACTACAAATCCTTAATGTTTAGTGCTATGAAAGAGGTATTGTAGCGGGTAGATTTTCCCTGAGAACGGGTACCATCTTTCAGCTGAACTCTGTCCGCAAAGACACAATTGAATTGCGCTTTGTCCGAAGACAGACACCATGGAGAGATTAAATGTAATTTATCTGCAAGAGAACTGATACTACACTTTGATCCCAGCCCGATGACCGGGATTTATATTGTAAAAAATACAAAATTGTGGCACAAGGCCGAAAAGGGGGAGGGGAGTAAAAGGCTGGTCTTCACTAACTATCTTATACCTAGCTAATTTGATTCACGACCCATTCAGACCTTACAATTTACTCATTCACTATAAGAACTCGTCCGTCACCAATTAATCCTCCATGCACCATAATACCACATCCACTCTAGGGAGACCTACAAAACGCGCCCCGTGTCATAATAATTTAATGATCCTAACACATATGTACAAAAATTCTAAGATGAAAAAAAATGAGAGGTGGGGGGAGATGAACCCAATAACGAACTAAAATATTAACATAAATGAAATTAAACGTTAACTGATGTTAGTAGGGTCCGTCCAACCCTCAAAAGGCAGGGAGACCACTGTATTCTGTCCATTGGAACAAAATCAAGCAGCTCTCTCGCTAAGGGAGTGGGAAAGGTGATAAAAAAATTATACGGGCATGGGGAAGTATAAAGCTGACCCAGTCGAGGTGGAAAGTGGGGTGGGGGCCAAAAAATAAACTGGGAGGTTGGGAATCTCAGGCTATCCCAGCCCGATGACCAGCGAGTGTAGAAAAGGGTCTCTCGTATAGCATTGACTATTCGGTCAATGAATGCCGAATGTTTCCTTATAAGGAAACGGTTAATATTGGTGGGAACAAGATTCGATCCCAGCCCGACGGCTCGGAAGTGAATAACTTGGCTTTCCGAATGTTTCCTTATAAAGAAACGGCAAAGAAACGTTACCATATGTGAAGGCATCATAATGCAATTCGCTACTTATCGAAGTCAGCTTTATCTATCTTCCTTCATCGCGTTTTTTTTTATGATTGATCTAGTCGTTACTTACGCGTTTACTTATCTTCCCGTCCGTATTGTCTGCTGTTTATATAGAAGCCTGTAAACAATTCAGGATGGCACCATGTTTCTCTTTAATTTTGCTCTTGTGGTTTTCAATTCTTGCGCCATCCACATTATCCGATCTCCAGAAATCAATTCCAAACTTAATGACTGTCCGCGTTCCGTTGCTTTCGCCATCTTGAAAGCGGCAATTCTTGCTCGAGACTCATAAAAGCCACCGACGCTTGCCATTAACCAAGTGCTTATCATCTGTTCTCATCATCATCATCACCAATCATCGCCACGATAATTCCTGTTTAGACACTTGTTAAATCAATCTATCATATTCGCTTGATGCAAAAGTTTCCATCATTTTCTTTTTATTCGTAGCGTCATTATTCAGCCATTACAATATGCCCCATGGCTTTCTAGAATTTTATTAACGGTGTTCCAATAACTTGGACTGATTTTAAATGTGAATTAAATAAAAGCGTCTAATTTTTTTCTTTTTCCTTCAGATTCTTTCAGTTTTGGTGAGAGCAAGGAATTTGCAAAATTGTCTATTGTTCCAAGCGCTTTCGGTCACTTCTTTAGCCATTTTCAAGGGGGGGATGTTTTTAGGTTGATGTGATGGAATAACTTGACACCACCATGAGTGGTGGCATTATAGATGGTAACCACCTATAGGTATCCGTAAGGAGAGCAGACGGGAGAGTCAAGCCGGCATCTGTTATTCAGATCTTGGCTGCTGTCGAATTCTCTGCCCAAAGGCAGAGAGGAACCCGGACGAGGCTATGCCGAAGGGCAGAATCATAAATAATATATATATGTACAATGTAACTTACCAACAAAAACCTCTGGATCACTGGAAAGGTATTTTGTTTCAAATTCTGTTAAACTGGCCATTGTTGCCGTGGATTTTCTTTCTTCTTGTTTGTAGAAAGTGGTGCCACACTGGCGATGAAGTATTGCAACACCGGGAGACATGAAATTTCTCAATGTAGACTGCAAAGAAAAAACAACCAATCAGTCAATAAATCAATCAATCGATCAGTAAATAATTAAATACAGAATATAATCGTGTCTAATCCTATTTCTTATATTGCGACCCCTGAATTTATCTGTCTATATTTCTGAGATGAGGTATTATGTACACTATTTACATTATTCGGACTATTGTCCTCATCTTTGTCACCATATTTATTACAACGTTTCGGCCGTCTAGTATCTGTCTATATTTCTGATGAGGTATTATGTAAACGGAACCTTTATTTATTCAGTCTATTGTCCTCATCTTTTGTCGCCATATCTATTACACATGTTTCAGTGGATCTAGTATCTGGTTATATTTCATGTGGTATTATGTACAGGACCCATTCAGTCTATTGTCCTCATCTTTGTTCAATATTTATTACAATGTTTCATTGTCGTAACTTCTGAGAGGTGATAGTTAACAGGGACATTATTCGGACTATTGACCTCATCCATATTTAGACAACGTTTCGGGCTTTAGTATCTGTCTATTTTCTGAGAAAAGTAAATGTAAAATATTTTACATTATTCAGACTTATTGTCCTCATCTTTGTCGGCAAATTTATTGAATGGCATTCTGCCCTTTAGTATCTGTCTAAATTTCTGAGATGAGGTTTTATGTTACACTATTTACATTATTCGACTATTGTCCCCATCTTTGTCGCCATATTTATTATAATGTTTCGGCCCTTTAGTATCTGTCTATATTTCTGAGATGAGGTTTTTTAACCCCTTATTTAATTATTATTTGACTATTGTCCTCACCAGTGTTAATATGCATTATTTTTCACAACGTTTTCGGTCGTTGCATAAGAGAAATTCTATAAGGTGGTTGGAATGTCGAACCCCCTTATTTCCCACGCTGGGTAGACTGTTCTATAAGAGCAATGCCTTTATTCCTTTAACCCAAAGTGACAGCATATTTAGTGTAACAAAATAAATTTCAGGATATAAGAGAAACCGTATAAGAGACTTCATTTCCGGTCCCGACATGTGTATATCCGTACGTATACATTTATATAAAAAATGACATTTGTCTATAATATTGATAACATTGCCTAGAATTGGGTAAAAAAAAGTAATCGATAAAACTTTCGAAATATCCATGTCAAGAATATTGCTATATATCAATATCAACATGTTTATAAATTATATATATTTATATATTAATATCATAATAAACATATATAATACTAATCAGTTTATATAAAATATTAATATATATATATATATATATATATATATATATATATATATATATGGATTTAATATATTATATATATATATATATCTTATATGGATTTAATATATATATATATATATATATATATATATATGTTTATCTTTATCTATATTTCTGAGATGAGTTTATGTATCTATTTACATTATTCGACTATTGTTCTATCTTTGTCGCCATAATTATTTCTATACTTTCGTCTGTTTTACGCCCTGGCCTTCTTTCATCTGTGGTTGGAATGTTAAAAAGAAAATTTGACGCTAAAAAATAAGAACAATTCTAGTTCCACGTAAAGACACATGTCCAGTGGATAAAACGATAAACATCCATCCAGCACCCAAAATGTTCTGATTCAGGAGGTTTTGAGGGCAGTGGAGAACTTGGAGAGGGGAGTTAACAGGAGATAACTGACATCCATTAGACATGGCTTATTGGTAAAAGTAAATAAAAAATATTGTTTATTCTTCATTTATCTGAACTCTCTGCCTCTGAGCAGAGAGGAACTCGGACGAGGCTCCGCCGAAGGGCAGAGTCTCGTTCGGGCAGGTTGACCAACCCGATTCTATTTTTACAGTTTCTACGGGCATTTTTTGGCCGAGTCTACGGGCTCGGAAAACCCACATAAAACTCGGCCTTGTGCCACATCTTTCCCTCGGGGGGGGAGTAATTATCGAATCGAGTCGAGCCGATAGTAGTTCACTCCAAACCAGACTGACAGTCATACTCACATTTTCCACATCTTGTATTATTATTTCGTGTAATATACCTTCGTTATTTCTCCTCTTGTGTTCGTGTTGTTCTTCCTTGGTCCTAACCTGGACCATAACAGATAGATAGATAGATAGATAGATAGATAATGACCAGCCTGAGATAGCTAAATAAGATAGTGTCATGGGTCCTTACCTATAACTACAGAATGAACTCTTCCTAACACTATGTATACTATGCCTCTCAAGAGAGAGGGACGAATCGAGTCGAACCGATAGTAGTTCACTCCAAACCAGACTGACAGTCATACTTACATCTTCCACATCTTGTATAATTATTTCGTGTAATATACCTTCGTTATTTCTACTCTTGTGTTCGTGTTGTTCTTCCTTGGTCCTAACCTGGACCATAACATGTACAAAGGTCAGTGACACGATCGCCATTTTCATTTTTTGGCTATGATTTCTTTTTTCACATCTGTACTGATTCTGGTGCTTTTCATTTTACTTTTCTTTTTATGTGCCATGTCCTTTCAGGACGTAGGCGATCATAGCTCTCCACCTCCTTCTATCCCTTGCAGCTCTCATCAAGTCCCTTCCCTCTGCTCCCTCCCACAGACCACGTTCTGTCATCCACCTGCTCAAGCTCGTCAGGAATGTCACGCGTTGCTTTCCATTGTCTCTTCCCTTCTATTCGACCCGCGAGTATCAGATTCTCCACGCCCTCCTTCCTCATTATGTGTCCCAGAAACTTTAGCTGCCTCTATAAGCGTTCTCCTTGTTTGTAACATCTCTATGACCTCATCGTTTCTCAGATGCTCGGTTCATGATATCCTTAGCATCCTTCTGTAGAACCATATCTCTGTTGCCGCGACTGTCTTCTTCATCTTTGAGGAAATCGTCCAACATTCGATGTCGTAAAGAAGGACAGATGTCACGTAATAGCTCAGTATTCTTTTCGTTGTAACCAAAGATATCTTCCTGTCTCGCAATACTCTGCCCAGCTTTTGGAATGCGTCATTGTCCATCCCAATACGCCTACGGATCTCAGTGTCGCACTTACCGTCCTCTGTCAAGACGCTTCCCAGATATTTAAACTTCTGCTTGATTCTAGTGTTCCCGACCTGCAAATCGCATTTCGGGCCCTTCTTTTTACTGATGACCATGCATTCTGTCTTCTTGTAGTTTATGCTTATTCCTTTCTTCTCACTCCCCGTCGCTACCTTCTGTAGGAGATCTTGTAATTTCTTTTCCGCTATCAGTACTGTGTCGTCTGCGTATCTTAGCAGATAGCTAAGTCCATAAGCTTGAAGATGAGCAAGCTGTCTATAAGACGAGTCCCAAGAATGCTGACACCCGAGCAGAAACTGAAAAGGGTTGATATTTGCAGGACAATTCTGACTCACTAATCTGACATTGAGAATTTTCACAGCAGATTAGTGACTCAAAATGAAACCTGGGTTCAGTACATCGAACCTGAATCAAAGATTCAAAGCAAACAGTGGAAACACTCTGCTTATCCACCTCCGAAAAAGTACAAGCAGTCTACGTCTGTTGGCAAGGTGAAGGTTTCTGTTCTTTTTATTATTGTGTAGGCGATTTTGTAATTTCTTTTCCATGTCTGCTATCAGTACTGTGTCGTCTGCGTATCTTATGTTGTTAAGGTTGTGGCCGCCAATGCTAAATCCCGGGGTTTCCAACTTCTTTGGTACCATGCGGTCTTATCTAATAATTTATTAAAAAACAAACAAAAAACACAAAGTCCAAAGGAATTCAGCGGAAGACACGACGAATTCAAATAGGGATATGTATGCTCCATACATTTCTTTGTTCGAATTCTAAAGTTACACTACCACAGACGCTTTCCCGCCGATAATCCTTGCTTTTAGACCCACGTTGTGGCCGGCTTGCGTGTTCATCACTCGGGACATCGTTAATAAACCGAGATGTCTTTTGCTCGGAAGATTTGTTCATGAACCGATTGATTCATTGTAAGAGGTGTTCGTGACCAGAGATTGCCCATTTTTTATGTATAAATACATTAACTAATAATTCATATACCAGTATATATTTAGATAGATAGATAGATAGATAGATAATTTATAAATAAATAGATAGATATGAATAGATAGATACATAAATAGATAGATAGATAGATAGATAGATAGATAGATAGATAGATAGATAGATAGATAGATAGATAGATAATTTATAGATAGATAGATAGATATAAGTAGACTGGAATATATATATATATATATATATATATATATATATATATATATATATATATAGATAGATAGATAGATAGATAGATATGAACAAGCTGTGATAGATAGATAGATAGATAGATAGATAGATAGATAGATGATGTTAATAGACTGAGATAGATAGATAGATAGATAGATAGATAGATAGATAGATAGATAGATAGATATGAACATGCTGTGATAGATAGATAGATAGATAGATAGATAGATAGATAGATAGATAGATATTAATAGACTGAGATAGATAGATAGATAGATAGATAGATAGATAGATAGATAGATAGATAGATAGATATGAACAAGCTGCGATAGATAGATAGATAGATAGATAGATAGTAAATGCATAATCGAAAGTTTCATCAAGGTTAAATTGCAACCGGATGCTTAGCAACCGAAATCTTTCTCTGGCGAATGAAGTGAACAAGATGACGCCGTGTTGTTATATTTACGCTCTGTAAATAATGAGGCATCAATATGGCGGCGTTCCATTGCCACCTCCAGTTTGTTCGATGCCTCACATAAAGTTCACATTAAAACAACCAATGTAAAAAAAATTAAACGAGAAAAATGGGTGTTTCTTTTGCTCTTTTGCTTTTAATATAACATTAAAACGAATACCAGAAATAAAGCTTTTGATTTGAATCTCAATTTTCAGAGTATTTTGCCAATGGTAACTGCCAAACTGACCAGGCTTGAATCAATATTTATTTGCTTGTTATAAAGACGAAGTTATATATTTACTATTTAATGACAGCTTTGGGGAAAATGAAAACTTGCTAAAGATCGAATCCATGACACAGAGGTCATATTCTGAAAGTGATTCTTAATAATAAAAAAAATTACAATGATCCTCTTAGTATAAAAATAGTTAAAGACGTCGAACAATCAACTTTTATGAATCATGTCTTTCCTAAACTAAGTAAAGTATTACGAGATACGAAAATGTCGTTAGAAACAAACAAAAGAGTGATAAACATCAAGTTTACATAGCAGTGAATACTGGATAAATTCATCATGTTTTTCATAAACTAAGCGAAGTATTAAGAGATGAGAAAATGTCGTTAGAAACAAAGAAAAGAGTAATAAACTGCTATGTAATATCTAATCTTCTATATGGCTGGGAATGCTGGGCAATACCATGATGACTTTCATAAACTAAGCAAAGTATTAAGAGATAGGAAAATGGCTTTAGAAACAAAGAAAAGAGTGATGAACTTCTATGTAATATCTAATCTCCTATATGTTTGGGAATGCTGGGCAATCTCATCATGCCTTTCATAAACTAAGCAAAGTATTAAGAGATAGGAAAATGTCTTTAGAAACAAAGAAAAGAGTGCTGAACTGATATGTAATATCTAATCTCTTATATGGAAGTGAATGCTGGACAATCGATCATGCCTTTCATAAACTAAGCAAAGTATTAAGGGATAGGAAAATGTTAGAAATAAAGAAATGAAATACCGATTCTCTTATATGGCAGTGACAGCTGCTCGATCACCTTCCATGTCATTGTTAGCTCATGTATTAGCGTATTAATTCCCTGATGATATTTGCGAGTCTTATCATATCTGGGCAAATAGCTGTTTCAATATATTCAAGTAATCTTATTGATTGATTTTCCTGGAGCCATTTCGCTACAGGACTTGATAAATATGTTTTCGTGAAAAATGGTTTTAGGAGAAAGATTTGATAAATTTCAACCGAAAGCTGTATTGCCTGCTCAGTCAATGAATGCAAAATGTTTCCTTATAAGGAAACTGCTAATATTACAATGCTGTTGTATAGTCTATAATTCCGTCTACCTGGAAATAAACAAACAATAACTTTTATGTATTAAAGATTTAGCCTTCTGCTCATGCGCGCTTGTAGTTGGTACTATTGTGGTCACGTGATCGAAGCGTGGACCTGATCGCACCAGTTTTCTTGCTGCTGTTACAGTGTAAACATAGCCGCTCCGTTAGCAGTGTGCACCAATGTAGATACAGATAGACATCCTTTCTGTAAGTAATCAGATTCCTGCTGATGCCACTTTGGGCTTTTGGATATTTCTCAAGAGACTGCGTAGACACAACAAACACTGCTTGAATAGTATATAGACCCTTGTTGGGCTGGGACACTCTCTCTGACACGCCGAATCAGATAATGGTTTCTCCTTCAAAGGAGGACGCTGGTTCGAATTCTGCCGGAGAGGATATTTTGTTTATTAGGTTTTTATTGAGTGTATAAGCCGATAGACATAATACACACTACTTAAAAAACGGGTCGTCTATTTAAATACGAGTATCTCTATAAAAGGCAGGACGTGTGTGTGTGTGTGTGTGTGTGTGTGTGTGTGTGTGTGTGTGTGTGTGTGTGTGTGTGTAACGAATGCACGGCCGCAATTTTCGACGATTTGCACCAAAATTTACATGCACATGCTCCAAGTTAGTGGGAAGGCCAAGACCGACTTTGCATTTCCAAACTCCCATCGATAGTGGAAATAATCGATTTTTTATGCTTCTACGGCAGTTTTCATGTAGTTTGCAGCCAATTTCTGCTGTCCAGAGTGAGAGCCTATAGCTGGCTGCCACGAATAGACGGGAAGATTCTATTGGACAGCGTGAGAGCCAACAGCTGACTGACACGAATGTTAACTAGCATGCTAGCATGCAAAACAAAAATCGATAGCTGCATTTGTCACAAATGTGGGAAAAATTTAAATCTGCATAGCACTTTACTCCAATTGGCTCATTCGCTTGCTTAAACTCAACGTTGATTCTAATTCCGCAGAACTGGGTTTGGTGTGAAAAAGTATTTGTTGTTAACATTCTTTTTTCATTCGGTTTTTCCAGTTACGAGTCCTTTTTTTAAAGCTGATCGTTTTGTGTTCATTTTGTTTAGTTCTTTTTTCGTAACAGATTTAATGTTTAGTATAGAGCTTAGAAAAAATTCGCAGTGTGAGATAGGCAAGAAGTAAGACATATAGCAACACCAGCATAGCACTCTTTTAAAGGCAAGGAAGGGGGAAAATATTTTAAGTAAAGTGATAGCGATTGCTGTATGAGTCGTACGATTTTTGAATCAAGCACGGGCAACGCCGGGTCATGCTGCTAGTCCACTATAAAATGAAGTAATAAGTAATAGGAATTTTGGATTAAAAATAAATCCCAAAATTCTGAAGATATTGCTTAGTTACGATTCCGATATGAAATTGAGTAGATATAGGCTTTCGGGGGAATCTAAATGAGGGTATGTGAAATTCTTAAAAAGTTGAATAGAACCTTGCCGGGCATTGACGTTCTCTGTGGCCGAGCGGTTTAAATCAGGTCAGTGGTTTCTCTTGCAAAGGTGAACGCAGGATCGAACCCTGTTGGAGAGCACATTTTTTAAGTTTTCTCAAAGCCGGTAGACATAATACATACTGCTTAAAATAAAAAACGGTACGGCTATTCAAACACGGGTATCCACTAAAAATAACGTTCGAATGTCGGATTAAAACTAAATACATTAATTGTTTACCATTTGCTTTCTTTATGTTCATTACGTCGAGATGAGGAAATGTGTTCGCACCCTGGCGGAGAGCATGTTTTCTTCATTAAATTTTCTCGGGTGCTTAGGCAGATAGACTGAATATACAGTATATGATGAGTAAATTGTCGCCATTTTGTATTGTTAATTTCGCGCATGCGCGTTGCTTTTTTTTTTTTTTTTCTTATTTTGTCGACTGCACAGGTTAGTAGCGTAAGTTGAACACAGTATGTGAGAAAAAGAGCACCATGATGCAATTTACTCCGCCAGAAATTTGGACGACATGTTGTACTGCTTGGCATTCGCACCGGAAGCTCCAGTAAGAATATTTTAGAGTATTTGGATGTCCCATTTTTATAAAATCCCTGCTGGCCCATTTTTATATATAAAAAAAAAAAAAGACCCATTCTAGCCCATTTTATAAAACCCCTTCTGGACTATTTTCTAAAACTGATTCCGGCCCATTTAATATTAGGTTGGTGCAAAAATAATGTCGTTTTTTGACGTTAAGTTGAACGTCAAAAACGACATTATTTTTGCACCAACCTAATAAAACCCATTTAGGACAATATCATAAAACACATTGTGGTACATCTCATTTAACCCATTCTGACCATTTTATAAAACCTGTTTTGTCTCATTTTTTATAAAACCCATTCTGGCCCATTTTATAAAACACATTCTGGTCTATTTTATAAAATTCCTCTGGCCTGTTTTATAAAACCCATTCTGGCCCATTTTATAAAACAGCATCTGGCCCATTTTATAAAACAGCATCTGGCCCATTTTATAAAATCCCTTCTGGCCCATATAAAACACATTCTGTCCATGTTATACACCTTCCCCTGGCCCATTTTATAAAACTTCTTCCGGCCCTTTTTAGAAAAACGTCTCATTTTATTAAACCTCTTCTGACCCATTTTATAAAACCCATTCTAACCCCGCCAATCTGGCATCTGTGAATGATAATTTTGCCATCGTTATGTCGCCCTGACATGTTTGTATAGAGGGCTGCCTTTTTCCCTGTGTTTGATATTAGTTCCCTATATTAGTCTATATTTCTGAGATTAAGTATTATGTACATATTTCTGAGATGAGGTATTATGTACATTATTACATTACATATATATATCAATCACTAGTGAGCTTAGTTCGACATTCCAACCCTGAAGAAGGCACATACACTCATATATATATATATATATATATATATATATATATATATATATATATATATATATATATATATATATATATAAATCACATTTTTATATAATGTTCCCTATATTCGGTTTCAAGCGATTTTTGGTTTCAATTATTAGAAACAGAGTTTCTTTAATAGTGCAACCCATCATATCATTTTTTTCATGCCAGTTAAAGGTTTTGTGATGTGAAGATAAGCTTATGTTTAAATTGTCATCGTAATTTTTTATGACATTAATTTTATGTGGTATTTGATTTTTTTTTTTTTTTTTACTGTTTCTTCTATTAATTTGTGCTGTATTGATTTGATAAGCGCTTGCGAGATCGAACCAAGGGGCTATTGAATTGAATTTGTTTTCTTGTGCTTATCTTAAGAGAAATGGATCACAACCTCTGAATATTCCAGACAACCTGTCACTATTCAGCCTTTTTGCGCCGAAGTGTCCAGATGATTGTTGTTTTCCGAAGAAATGTCGTCAGCCCTCTGGCCACGATGCCAAAAATCATCTTACCTTTAGTATCTTGTAATGATAGCATATGGAACTGCGCTATATTCTTTTGCATTTTAATTCTTTGTTACCCATAATCCTTCTGTTCATTTCTAATATACAGCGACTTTCTTTCCGTCTCCGAAGAATCATTTATTACATAGCATAGTTGTTTTAGTAAATTTTGACCACCATTTTTAAAAAGTATGCCGCTTGGTTCTGGGACAGAAGCTGTTCTCGCAGATTTGATTAAATTCTGGATTTCCTTTCGATATGAAGACTTGAGTATCAAACGAGATTCTGGATTTATTAATATGTTAGCTTAAATGACGCCCAATAGGGTGGCTTTTAAGCTAGCCCTTACGGAGAGCTCTTGATTGGGCCTTCATCACAATAAGCAGGGAAGAGTAGATGCAATAGGCAACAATAAACTGCAGAAGAACTCAAAATTGATTATTACATTTAATTATTGCATTAATATCTAAGCTTACCTTTTAAAAGTTCAACAATAATTCTTCTGCCACCACTTAATTTTAACTTTCTGTACAAACAATTATTTTTATTTCATGGGTGACTTTCGCTGAATTTCGCAATTAATTTCAATTAATCTCGATGTTATAAAAATTGCTATTGTACAAAAAAAAATTTGTCATATCGGGCGTCATTTAAGCTAGCTCATACGTAGGTCTTTTCATTGGGCCTTCATCACAATAGGTTAGGAAGATTAGATGCGATAGGCAACAATAAACTACAGAAGTACTCAAAATTGATATCTGCATTTAAGTATTGCCTTAATATCTAAGCTTACTTTGTAAAACTTTTAACGATAACTCTTCTGTCGCCACTTAATTTGAAGACAGTTTAATGTTCGTAGGTCCTTACGTTCCATTCAAACAGTTATTTTTTATTTCATGGATGACTTTCGCTGGATTTTGCAATTAATTTCGATTATTCCCGATTTTTTTTCCAATATATAAAAATAGCTATCATACAAAACATTTGTCGCAAAAAAAAAAAAACACGTAAAAATTGCCGAAAAAAAATCGCAGTAATGAAAACTTGGGAATCCAAAATTTCAGGATCGCGGGCCCGGATCCATCCTGGAACGTTTTTAATTTGTTCACGGAGTTGGCTTGATTCCAAATTTGGGCTACGGCCTCTATAAGTAAAGTTGAAAAGACGGACAATTTTATTCTTAAACACTATAATTTGAGAACAGTAATTCTTTCATTTCAGTATGAACTATTGGAAGTTAGAGAGTTATGTCCCTTTAATTGTTTTGTATCAGTGGAATCCAAGATGGCGGAATCCGAAAAACCATCGTTGTAATAAAAACTTGGGAATCCAGATTCAGCCCGGAATGATTTAATTTGCTCACGGAGTCGTCCTGATTCCAAAATGTTGGGCTACGACCTGTAGGAGTAAAATTGGAAAAGTTTGATCCAGGGACACACTGACCTTCGCATTTTTTATATAGATTATTGGTGCAGAGGTCCTCATCTCTGCACAGATCTTTTAGTGTCTCTTTGAATTAGTTGTCCATTTATCCTGTTCTTTCTTGCAAATGTCTGCTTCTTTTGTCTGTTTGTTTCTTAGAGAATTCTAAAGATTTGAAGAATAATTGTGCTTGTTTTTTTTGGCTCTTTGCTGCATTTTTACCTCTCATTCAGTTCTTGGCATCGTTTTAGTCTTTTGTCTTATTATATGCCGTAGTTTTGCCAACGCTTGTTATTCTTCGGCGCTGGTTTGATTGTATCTCTTCTTTTAGTTTAGTTCTTAACTCAAGAATTTCTATTTTGTTTTCCCTACGATTTGTTTCTTTGATTGTGTCGATTCTTGTTGGCTATACTTACGGCATCACCTCTTAATACTATCTACAGGATTTCATGCTGACGTCCTAATCAAACATTTTCCACACTTCATTGCTGTTACCGAGAGGTCATATCTTCTCACCGGACGTATTCAACCGGTACAGTTTGATAGACTCTTTCAGCAATAATCGTTAAAACATAAGTAGTTAATCTCGACAAGCAGAAGCCGCCATATTGTTTATCCGAAAGAAGACCGTGCAATGAGAGTTGTATGACCAATTCAGAGTTAATTAGAGAGTTTACTACTTTGCTAAAAAGAGGTAGAAGCCAATAGAAGAATCAAATGGTCCACTTGAGTTCTTAAAGCCTGTAACAACAGAAGAGAATTTCCAAAAGGCCCAAAATCAAGAAGCAGCTAAACATTTTTTGTAAAGTTTAGAAAGAACAGAAGCTAGTTCAGGAGCCCATTTCTTAACGTAGACATGTCCTCAGCTCCACGTATTTTCTGGGGATCCAGTGTAGAAATAATAGTATCAGGTCATCCCATAAGTTCTGTCCGAATTTTGAATAAAGAAAACAAGTGACCAAATGTTACATTTAATTACAGATTCAATCAACAATGTATTTTCCCTGATTATCTATGTTACAAGATGAGATCTTGCCCTGCTTCGATAAACGGAAGTTACCATCACGAGTCCCCGACTCGAAATGAAAACTGCACGTCTACGCATAGGCTCGATGCAGATAATTCCGTTTGGGATAAACTCGAAAAAAAAAATGAAAAGAATTAAATCAACCAATCGGACCGTCTCCCGCGTATTCAAAAAATTGCCATTTGGAGCCGATGGGCGTGTATAAGTTCAACACGGGAAAGTCAAAAGGGAGTCCCATTCAACGGCGGGGGCAGAAGGGTCACGTCGCTCGCTTCTGACACACTGGCCCGGCGACGAAACGAAGCATGTGACCGCTGCTGCTAATGAACTCTCGCCCGACGCCTTGTCAAAGGGTACCTTTCCCCTTCCATAAGTCAAGTTAACTCCACGAACTTTACTTGCCACTACCATAGACATTCAACTTCTTAAATACGAACTTTTTGCTTGTTCTTATTTTCCGCACTAAAAGAGACTATAAAATATATCTACAGTCTTTCTTGTTCTTTCGATTCTGAATTTCATTGTTTGCAACCAAACGCAGTATTTCGCCCACATTGTTTTCACATCGCCCACGTAACTAAATACGGAATATAACATCTATGGCTTCCTTCCATCTATTAACAAGCTTACTAATTCCATTACTGTAAAATTCTTTTGGATTTGATTCGAAGAACACAAATGTCAGTTTTAACCTCTTCCTGTGTTACAAAAGCTGTTTCTTCCAAATGATTCTGTAAGCTACGAAACAAATGGTAGTCTGAAAGAGCAAGATCGGGAGAATAAGGTGGATGAGGAATTTTCTCCCAACCAAGTTCTTCGATCTTTTGTGATGTGATTCTTGCTCTGCGGGGTCGCGCATTGTCCTGATGAAACATCACCTCTTTTCGATTCACAAGAGCTGGTCTTTTTTCCCTCAAAGCTTGGTTCAAACGCTCTAATTGCTGACAGTATATTTGAGCATTAATTGTTGCATTAGGTGGTAAGAATTCAAAATGGATTATTCCTTGGCGATCCCACCAGATTGAAAGAAGAACCTTTTGGCCATGAAGTTCCCTTTTCGGCTGTGGCTGGGGTCCTTCCCCTTTACCAAGCCACTTTCTACGATGCTTGAATTTCAATAAAAGATCCATTTTTCGTCGCCAGTCACAAGTCTATCCAAAAAAGGTGAAACAAGTTGTCGAGAATGGAGAGAAGAGCTGATGTCAACTCGGGATTTGAGGTTGTTTTCAGACAATTCATGAGGCACCCATTTTCCAAGTTTAGGAACTTTTCCAAGTTGTTGAAGATGACGATGAACAGTTGTATGGTTTGAACTGAGAACCACTGCCAATTCCTCAACTGATAAAGCAGGATTTTCTTCAAGGGCTGCTTCAAGAAGATTTTTATCAAACTCAACTGGACGTCCGGTTCGATCTTCATCTTCAAGGGTGAAATTTCCACCTCTGAATTTTACAAACCATCTTCTGCAAGTTCTTTCATTCACACATTCCTCTCCATAAACTGAGTGAATGTTTCTAGCCGCTTCGGCTGCTGAGTTTCCTTTCTTGAACTCATAAAGCATTATGTGCCTCAAATGATTCTTGGGTACTTCCATGTTAGCAGGGTTTTAATCAAACAAAATTTAATTTTATTGTTCTCTGAAATAAAATTTGATCGGTTTAAATGCATCTGAACATAAAAATAATGTTCATCTCCATTAGAGATTATAAAATGCTCTTTAAATTTTGTTCATTTTAACAAAAAGTTAAAATTCGGACAGAACTTATGGGATGACCTGATAAAAACAACGGAGGGATTTATATGCATATATCCCTTAGCTGGGACCCAGTCCCAAGAAGTAAATCTCAAGGAAAAACAAAACAAAAAGATACTTTTGCTTCGGATCATGAAAAGACATTATGAAGAAAGTTGGCTTAGTGATTTTGCCACTCCCAGGAAGATGGAATCAAATGGATTCTATATCAAGAACTTATGTAAATTGGTGGCAGAACAGAAACTGGGAAACGGACAATTATTTCTGCGTGATACAAAAATTGGAAACAGTGGAGAGCCATAATCGGCCACGCTGTGAAGGGAGACATCATAAAAACAGAACTACCCTGAAAATCAGCATTCGAAAATCGCGTCTTTTTACTTGAAATCGAACGCCAACCACTGACGATGAAAGAAATATGCAATTTATTCAAGAAGGCATTTTTTTTCAAGAAAAGTAGACCTACCTTGAAAATCAGCATTCGATGTCGCATACCTTTTCCTTGGGATCGAACATTGACCCCTAGCAAGTGTATCCCCCACCTCAATAAGCCGAGAAACAGCGCAATTTGATTACATCAACGACCACAAAAAAAAATTAGCTTCCGTCGGTGGGAGGCACGCGGTTAATAGAACAACAATGCAAATAGAATAGCATGTTGAATGACGTGGGGAGATAGTAAATAACTAGAATGGCAAGTGAGCGCCATTTTTTTTTTTTTTTTTTTTTTGATGGGGTTTTATTAGAAAAATGATTAATGTTTCAGGTTTCATTTTCTTTTTATGATTTTGTCACGGGTAAATGTCCAACTACAATTCATTCAAGTCAGGTGAGCTATAATTTGTATTAAGGGAAAAGGAATAAATAGTCCTTCGGGCACAGAGGTGGACAATTCTTCTTAATTCTAATCATCATCTTGGTATATTGCGAACAAAGTATAAGCACACACACATACATATATAGATACATATCTACACGCACACACACCTACATATATAGATAAATATCTACATACACATACACACACACACATATATATATATTTACATATGCATGCACAAATATACATGACAAGCTAAACCCACAAGCACACGCATAAATACATACGCACATACTCATGTATATATATATATATATATATATATATATATATATATATATATATATATATATATATATATATATATATATATATATATATATATATATATATATATATATATACTGCTACCAGCAAGCAGAAATATTTCTTCTCCCGATGATGGCCATTTTGGCCGAAACTAGTCGAGGAATCTAAATGAAATAATAATAAAAAAAACGAAAGAATATTAATCTACAACCCAGTGTGTCTGAAGATTTTAATTTTTAATATTTTTTATTGTTCGAAATATATATATATATATATATATATATATATATATATATATATATATATATATATATATGTATAATTTAACATACAAATGCATCACACACACACACACACTCATATACATACACACACAAACAAATATGCACACACACACACACATATATATATATATATATATATATATATATATATATATATATTATGAGGTAAGTGCACACAGGTATATGCACACACACACGCATGTATATATAATTTGTTTTGAATAAACTTCACATGCACACACACAAATATATATATATATATATATAATACGAGCTTAAAATACATATATATGTGTGTGTGTGTGTGTGTGTGTGTGTAACAGTATAATTATCCACCCCACAAAGCTAATTGAGTTTGTTTTTTCCAGGTTTTCAGATAAAACGTTTAACGATCTTGACACCATTGGTCGTAAGAATCACTGAAAAATCCTTTGAGTTATTCTGTTAGAAACAGAACAGTTTAAAATCATTTTGTGTCAGCTCCACCGTGTCTTCCCAATTGAGCAATGGTGAGAGGAAAAAGATCATTCAGGCCTTCAACAATGGTATCACAAATCGCACACTGGCTTCTATCTTCAAAGTCCATTCAAGAACCATCAAGAGGAGGGTGAATAAGTTTAAAAAAGAGGGAACAGTAGAGAGGAAAACTGGATCAGGAGGTCGCAACAGGAAGAGGGATCATCATTTCAACTTAAAGTTAAGAGATCAATTAGAAAAGATCCAACTCAATCCATAAGACGTTTGGCACGTGAGAGAGAAGTTTCAGCTATGACAGTCCAAAAACAGATTTGAAAATGAAATCGTACATAAAACCAAAGACGTACATTGTTACTTCAGTTAGAAGGTTAGAGGGATTATATATATATATATATATATATATATATATATATATATATATATATATATATATATATATAAAAAAGCTTAACTTCCTCTTGGAAAATTTTTTTCTGAAAATATACATGTATGGGTATTTTTTTTATATATATTTTGCATATGTATGTATATTTTCCACTAATATTATCAATATATATATATATATATATATATATATATATATATATATATATATATATATTAATTTCATTCATTTATAAGCTTCCGATCCTCAGCTATGATTAATTAATGATGAACATGTCATTTTCCTTAATCTTGGAGAGTAGTTATACATTTTATGGCTTAAAGTACAGCCCAATAGTGTTATAAAAATCTCGAAGATTTCCAGTAAGATATCTTTAATCATTTCTAAGATGCAACGGTTCAAAGCTTAATTTAAATGAACAATTTTGCTGTTGCACCCGGTATATATAATATATATTATAAATATATAATATATATATATATATATATATATATATATATATATATATATATATATATATATATATATATATATATATATATATATATATATATACAGAAAAAAAAAAAAAAGAATGGGTAAGAGGGAGAATACCTGTTGATCACATACATGTATATATGTGGGTATGTGTATATAATACATATGTGTTTGTATATATATATATATATATATATATATATACTATTTACATTTTTCGGACTATTGTCCTCATCTTCGTCGTCATATTTATTACAACGTTTCGGCCGTTGTACGCTACGCCCCGTCCTTCTTAAGGTGGCTGGAATGTCAAACTGAACCCTTTATTTCTTTCCTCAAGGACACATGGCACAGTGGATAAAGGCATTGGTTAGATCCAGTGACAGGACCCAAAGTGTGTGAGTTCAATACCCGGTTAAGGCAGTGGAGAACTTTCAGAAGGGAATTAACAGGAGTTAACTGATAACTGACATCCATTAAAAAACATGGCACGTGGAACTAGAACAGTCTACCCCCAGTGAGTGAAATAAAGGCTTCAGTTCGAGATTCCATCCACCAGAAGCGGGCCGGAGCGTACAATGGCCGAAGCGTTGCGATAAATATGGCGACAGGGATGAGGACAATAGTCCGAATAATGTAAATTGTGTACATAATGCCTCATCTCAGAAATATAGACATATATATATATATATCATTAGTTCAGCACACGCACACATACACTTATATATATATATATATATATATATATATATATAGAGAGAGAGAGAGAGAGATGTTCAGATGAGCACTAACAAGCACACACACAAGTAAGCAGATATATAATTGACTGGGGACAATCTATAACCCCCACCCTCACATCAAACAGCCCCCATACTTGATCGATGGGTAGTTGTCATCATTGTGGAAGAGAGATCCTAAAAGGTCACCTCACGTATATTGTCGGATGCTAATATTTATTTGTATCCAAGAGGACATTTGGAGTTTTCGTGTATAAAATTAGCCAAAGAAAGATTTCCGGATATAAATCCTTTCTGATATATACTTCTTCTTTATTGGTTATTTCATTAATGTTTCATTGTTTCATTACAAGACCCAAGAGGCACTCAATGTAACAGGTTACTGAATGAGGTGGCTGCATGAGCGTAAGAGGAGGAAAGTAAGACTTGAATTTTATGGCGATATGGACGAAAGATAACTGTTAGATTTTAGAGTTTAGGCTTGTAGGGATTCGAGACATGCATATATATATATATATATATATATATATATATATATATATATATATATATATATATATATATATATATATATATATATATATATATATATATATATAGGTAGTAATCCGTTGGTATAATCCAGGCGAGTCTTATTAACAAGACAGAATTTGAAATATGTTAAAACTGACTCACAAAAGAGCGTTCAATGTTTATTTTCATTAAACAGAGCAAAATTTTCTTTACAGTTGGAATTAAGATACAATTAGTTTTCACGTAAGAATTTTAATTTTAAAATTTGCTGGATTTTTCAGACTGTTTACGGCATCAGTTTGTATTAGAATTTGCAGGATTATACAAGCTGTTTACGGCATCAGTTTGTGTTAAAATTTGCAGGATTATACAAACTGTTTACGGCATCAGTTTGTATTAAAATTTGCAGGATTTTACAAACTGTTTACGGCATCAGTTTGTGTTAAAATTTTCAGGATTTTTCAAACTAATTTAAGGCATCAGTTTGGGTTAAAATTTGCAGGATTTTTCAAACTCTTTACGTCATCAGTTTGTGTTAAAATTTGCTGGATTTTACAAACTGTTTACGGCATCAGTTTGTGTTAAAATTTGCTGGATTTTACAAACTGTTTACGGCATCAGTTTGTGTTAAAATTCGCATGATTTTTCAAACTGTTTTACGGCATCAGTTTGTGTTAAAATTTGCAGGATTTTTCAAAATGTTTACGTCATCAGTTTCTGTTAAAATTCGCATGATTTTTCAAACTGTTTTACGACATTAGTTTGT
>CAHIKZ030001513.1:2005000-2065000 GCA_903632075.3 Acanthosepion pharaonis | reverse complement strand
TATACATATATATATATTGTGTGTATTTAGGCAGCATCTTTTCATTCATACACGTTTCATTAAGTAATATAGACAAGTGTTGTCTATTTATTTTATGTAAACTCTTTTCATAACGTCTAATAAGTTTAATAACATTTTAATTGAACGTAGAAAGATATATATATATATATATATATAGATAGATAGATAGATATTTAATTTAATTAGAAAACAGACAGCCTTAAGGGTTCATTGGTTATAATTTATTTCGCCAGGTATGTAGTTTGTACCTGATTCACCAGACCACACATCCAAGGGTGAAAAAAATGTGTTTTAAATTTACATATAATTTTTATACACATTTGAGGGGAAGTTTTAAGCTGATGTAAGGTGATATAGAGAGAGGGAGGAGGAGGAGGAGGACGACGACAGATATGGTCGAAATTAGAGAGGGAAGGGAGATATAGGAATAATTTTAAATCTATTTTTATTAAAATATTTAAGAGTAAGAAAGAGTGGTAAGGACCAGACATTGACGTATATTAGACATCTTTTGTTGAATAATATGGACAAGTTCTGTCTATCGATGTTTTACAATGTAAATTGACCAAAATTCTTATTAACTTATTATTTTTATATTATTTTATGCCCGATTACTTTTCAAGGATTATTCTGAGTGCAGTTCTTGTAAAGATGGCAGAGTGGATTCCCCTTACCATTTCCAAACTTTCCAATTCCGCTGCAATTTAACCCATGGTTCTACGAGAAAGAAAGAATCTATACATGTCTTTCGTAAGGGCATTAATCCAAAGTAAATTCGACTGATTCGATCACAGTTTGAACTCAGTCCGTCGATTCTATATTCTGTGCCGAAGACCGTTGGGCTAAGTTGTTTCGTGGTGTCTTCTTTTAAAAGCCGGACGAAAGCGAAGTTTCATGTCACGAGAAGAAAAACAAAAGGTGTTATCGTACTATCATAATGTTATCTTTGTCTGGACAAATAAGAACACTTGGCGAAATCTCTCAGACATAAAGTTATTGTTTCTTCACCTCCGAATGAAAAAATGCAATATAGTTTTGCCATGAAGAAGCATTGGAAATGATTTTACAAGGAGAATGTATTGCAAATGATTTTATTATGAAAATGCATTGGCAAATGATTTTACTATGAAAATGCATTGCAAATGATTTTACTATGAAAATGCATTGGAAATGATTTTACTATGAAAATGCATTGCAAATGATTTTACTATGAAAATGCATTGGAAATGATTTTACTATGAAAATGCATTGCAAATGATTTTACTATGAAAATGCATTGCAAATAATTTTACTATGAAAATGCATTACAAATGATTTTACTATGAAAATGCATTGTAATTGATTTTACTATGAAGATGCATTGGAAATGATTTTACTATGAAAATGCATTGGAAATGATTTTACTATGAAAATGCATTGCAAATGATTTTAATATGAAAATATATTGCAAATGATTTTACTATGAAAATGCATTGCAAATAATTTTACTATGAAAATGCATTTGAAATGATTTTACTATGAAAATGCATTGGAAATGATTTTACTATGAAAATGCATTGCAAATAATTTTACTATGAAAATGCATTACAAATGATTTTACTGTGAAAAAGCATTGCAAATGATTTTACTATGAAAATGCATTGCAAATGATTTTACTATGAAAATGCATTGTAATTGATTTTACTATGAAGATGCATTGGAAATGATTTTACTATGAAAATGCATTGGAAATGATTTTACTATGAAAATGCATTGCAAATGATTTTAATATGAAAATATATTGCAAATGATTTTACTATGAAAATGCATTGCAAATAATTTTACTATGAAAATGCATTGGAAATGATTTTACTATGAAAATGCATTGGAAATGATTTTACTCTGAAAATGCATTGTAAATGATTTTAATATGAAAATATATTGCAAATGATTTTAATATGAAAATGCATTACAATTAATTTTACTATGAAAATGCATTACAAATGATTTTACTGTGAAAATGCATTGCAAATTATTTTCTTACGAAAACGCATTGCAAATGATTTACTAAGAAAATGTATTACAAATGATGTTATTTCTGGTTGTAACCTAATGCTATAGACGATCGGGGCAGGGATAAAGCGTAGGTGAGAGGCGAGGTGAACATTCTAACAGGCGTCTTTCCTTTCCCCCCGATGCAAGACGTTCTTCTCGTTACTCTGTCCTTTTCGCAGGTAGTGACCACTGTTTTATAGTGATTGTCTTTTGTCATCTTTGTCTAAAAAATCAATTTATCTTTATTCAGTGACTTCCTTTGCCCGAGCCGTTTATCATAATACTTATGAAGTCCACTTCACTCAAATATTAATCATCGAGAAAATAATGTCTGAATACATTTTTGTGGCAGGTCAGCTGTTTTCCATTTAATAAGATATCGCCTAACAATAATATCGTTACATCCTATAAGGAAACATTTGACTTTCATTGACCGAGCAGCCAGTACAGCATTCGGTTGACATTTATAAAAATCTTTCTCTTAAAACAATTTAACTAAAGTTAGTTAGATCTAGTGACAGGACCCAAAGTGTGTGAGTTCAATACCCGGTTAAGGCAGTGGAGAACTTTCAGAAGGGAATTAACAGGAGTTAACTGATAATTGGTAATTGAATAAGAAAGAAAGAAAGAAAGAATGGAAGGTGGCGAACGGGAAAAAGAGGAAATAAATAAGAAATAAAGGCGAATGTAACTGAATAAGAAAGAAAGAAAGAAAGAAAGAAAGAAAGAAAGAAAGAAAGAAAGAAAGAAAGAAAGAAATGGAAGGTGGCGAACAGAAAAATGAAGACATTGTCCAGGATTCCCTGCCATATAGGAGATTAGATATTACATATCAGTTCAGCACTCTTTTCTTTGTTTCTAATGACATTTTCCTATCTCTTAATACTTTGCTTAGTTTATGAAAGACATGATAGAGATTGCCCAGCATTTGATATTACATAGCAGTTCAGCACTCTTTTCTTTGTTTCTAATGACATTTTCCTATCTCTTAATACTTTGCTTAGTTTATGAAAGGCATGAAGAGATTGTCCAGCATTCACTTCCAAATAGGTGATTAGATATTGCTTAGCATTTCAGCACTCTTTTCTTTGTTTCTAATGGAATTTTTCTTGTTTTTTAATACATTGTTTATCGTTTGGAAGACGTCTTTGTTATTCCAATGCGCCGTCGGATTTAGTTGTCCTATTTTCCGTCCTCTGTTAAAACAATTCCGAAGTATTTAAACGCGAACTTGATTTTAACATCTCCAATTCCGAGCTTGCATTCTGAGCTGTTTCTCTCGATTCATTCTGTTTGTTTTTTGTTTTGTTTTTTCAAACAATACCAAGGGAGATTTGTATATGGTAGATCAGAATATTTTCTTAAGCGGATTACAATAAAGTGTGTCATTAAGGTTTTAATCTCACATCCACATGGCCTAAACATTGATGTCTTTTATTCCTTCTTTTTCTTAATCCACGTCTCGTAAACATTTTACATATATTACTGCCTAACCACTTGCTTTTACAAGGCATTGTTTGATTGTTTGTGGGGATGTCTTATATCTCAACCAGTTACTATATTAAAAATCCGTATAAAACACAAGGATATATATATACATATACATATGTGGGTTACCTCGGCGTGGTGTAATGGTTAGTGAGCTTGTCTCGCTAAAACAGTTACGACTGAGTTAGTGTGTTCGATTTTCACTGGGTGCCTCATAATTTCGGCCTTGTGCCACATCTAAGCTACGCTTCTAAAGTCATTTAGGCACCTTGACGTGGTGTAATGGTTAGAAAGCTTGTCTTACTAGATCAATTACGACTGAGTAGTGAGTTCGATCCTCACTGGGTGCCCCATACTTTCGGCCTTATGCCACATATAAGCCGGGTTTAGAAAATCACTATATAGATTTACTGTCTCTTAGAAGATGGCATATATAGCAGTTAAGCAATTTTTCTTTGTTTCTAACGACGTTTTCCTATCTCTTAATACTTTGCTTAGTTTATGAAAGGCATGAGGAGATTGTCCAGCATTCACTTCCAAATAGGTGATTAGATATTACATATCAGTTCGGCACTCTTTCCTTTGTTTTTAAAGACATTTTCCTGTCTCTTAATACTTTGCTTAGTTTATGAAAGGCATGTTTATCCTTGTGTTTTATACGGCTGCCATGAGCCTCATTTGGGGATCTGTTGAAATATATATGTTGTCACCGAGCCCCGAATGAACACTTGGTATAATTTTTGCCTGATAATGTAACTGTCCGGGTTTCAATTCTTGGTAGTGGATGCGCACTGCTGATGAGTCCCAAATATAGGACGAAACGGCCGTCCAGTACTTTCTGCATTCTGTTGAGGTTTCTTCTAGACTCGATGAATTACTTATAATTATCTCAAATTTTACAAAATGCGTAGGCTGATCCAATGTTGCAAATTGCTAGTCAGAAAATTTCGAAAGTCATGTAATGCTTTCATTAATTATTATATATATATATATATATATATATATATATATATATATATATATATATATAAGACCAAAAAGGCGCGAAGTTAGGAAAAAATCTGCAAGCGTTTGAATAATAATATACCATCCGCACCCAGAGTCCTCAGTGAGTGGTGATGAGATTCTAGCCAAGGAGTCGACCTATGCTCGCTGATCATTTCGCGTCAGCCTTGAAACGATGCTACCACTACTGTCTCTCATATAATAAATCGAGATAAAAAACGGGAATTGTCCATCGTTGATGCCTGAAGAACTGAAACCAGACACGACACAAAACTCAATAGACTCAAGGAATTTTTACTTTTAGACTCAAGTACAAATCCGACTAATGTTTACCTATAATGTCAACTATAAACGTGAGCAACGTTTTCCTATAGACTCAGGCACCAACACGACCTGTATGTTTATCCATAAACTCGTATGTAAACTAGACTAATGTTTACCTATATTGACTCAAGTATAAACTCGACAAATGTTATCTATAGCCTCAAGAATAAACCCGATAATTGTTTTATTATAGACTCAAGTATAAACCCGACTAATGTTTATCTATAGCCTCAAGAATAAAACCGATAATTGTTTTATTATACACTCAAATATAAACCCGACTAGTGTTTATCTATAGACTCAAGAATAAACCGAATAATTGTTTTATTATAGACTCAAGTATAAAACCGACTAATGTTTATCTATAGCCTCAAGAATAAACCCAATAATTATTTTATTATAGACTCAAGTATAAACCCGACTAATGTTTATCTGTAGCCTCAAGAATAAACCCAATAATTGTTTTATTATAGACTCAAATATAAATCCGACTAATGTTTATCTATAGCCTCAAGAATAAACCCGATAATTGTTTTATTATAGACTCAAGTATAAAACCGACTAATATTTACTAATCGACTCAAGGATAAACCCAAACAATGTTTGTATATGCAGAAACAATGAACAGCTAGACCAATGTTTACTTATATACTCAAATATAGGCTCGACTAATGTTTACGTATAGTCTCAAATATAAGCTCGACTAATGTTTGCCTGTGTACTCAATTATAAACTCAGGCAATGTTTACCTTTGTTGCCTGAAATATTAAAATAAAAAACAGATTTCTACATTAAACAATGCCACAAGCCAACTCCATATCACTATGCATAGCTGCGAAACCATACGTTGTTAGGGAGCAGTCATTAATCTGTGAACACACTTCAGTTTCTTTGGGAAAGATTATTGGAAGTTATGAAAATTGGTTGTTTTTCAAACGAAGAAAAGAAGAATATGGCAGCCTGGATACGTGTAAAGGAATTATGAAGAGAAAAAAAAAGAAGAAAATACTTGAAAGGATTGTTTTACAAAAACTTGACAAAGAAAAAAGAGTCGGCAAACAACAAATTCCGCTGGGGAATTCGAGGAGAAAAATTTGTGTCAAGGTGGAAGTAAAACTAGTGCCATAATTTTCTGAAATGACAATGTTTATCTGAGTCAGGCCATTGTGAAAAGAAAGAAAGAAGGAAAGAAAGAAGAATGGAAGGTGGCGAAGAGGGAAAAGAGGAAATAAATAAGAAATAAAGGAGAAGGTAATGGAATAAGAAAGAAAGAAAGAAAGAAAGAAAGAAAGAAAGAAAGAAAGAAAAAAAGAAAGAGGAACGGAAAGGGGCGAACAGGAAAAAGAAATAAATAAGAAAAAAGGAGAAGGTAATGGAATAAGAAAGAAAAGAAAGAAAGAAAGAAATAAATAAAGAAAAAAAAAAGAAAGAGAAATGGGGGTGAACAGGAAAAAGGTAATGGAGAAGGTAATGGAATAAGAAAGAAAGAAAGAAAAAGAAAGAAAAAGAAAAGAAGAAAGAAAGAAAGAAAGAAAGAGGAAAAGAACAAAAAAAGAGAAATAAATAAGAAAAAAAAGGAGAAGGTGGAATAGGAAAAAAGAAAGAAATAAATAAAGAAATGGGGGGGTGAAAGGAAAAAGAGGAAATAAATAAGAAATAAAGGAAAGGTAATGGAATAAGAAAGAAAGAAAGAAAGAAAGAAAGAAAGAAAGAAAGAAAGAAAGAAAGAAAGAGGAACAGGAAAAAGAGGAAATAAATAAGAAATAAAGGAGAAGGTAATGGAATAAGAAAGGAAAAAAGAAAAGAAAGAAAGAAAAAAGAAAGAAATAAAGGAGAAGGGAAATAAATAAGAAATAAAGGAGAAGGTAATGGAATAAGAAAGAAAGAAAGAAAGAAAGAAAGAAAGAAAAGAAAAGAAAGAAAGAAAGAAAGAGGAACGAAGGGGAAGAACAGGAAAAAGAGGAAATAAATAAGAAATAAAGGAGAAGGTAATGGAATAAGAAAAGAAAGAAAGAAAGAAAGAAAGAAAGAAAGAAAGAAAGAGAAATGGAAAGAAAAAAGAGGAAATAAATAAGAAATAAAGGAGAAGGTAATGGAATAAGAAAGAAAGAAAGAAAGAAAAGAAAAAAAGAAAGAAAGAAAGAAAGAAAGAGAAATGGAGGGAAAAAGAGGAAATAAATAAGAAATAAAGGAGAAGGTAATGGAATAAGAAAGAAAGAAAGAAAGAAAGAAAGAAAGAAAGAAAGAGAGAGAGAAAGAGAAAGAAAGAGAGAAAGAAAGAAAGAGGAACGGAAGGGGGCGACAGAAAAAAGAGGAAATAAATAAGAAATAAAGGAGAATGTAAATGAATAAGAAAGAAAGAAAGAAAGAAAGAAAGAGAGAGAGAAAGAGAATGAGAGGAAAAGAGAGAAAAAGAGAGAGAAAGAGAGAGAGAAAGAGAGAGAAAGAGAGAGAAAAAGAGAAAGAAAGAAAGAAAGAACGAACGAACTCCAATTTTACATTTGTTCATATAGATTCCATAATATAGGCTTTACTTAACCCCTTACCTGCCATAAGCCTCATTTGGGGATCTGTTAAAATTAAACTCACTACATGTTATTCCTTGAATTGTTCACATACATTTCATTTGCAGAGGTATATATTTTACAACACTTAGCCTTTAAAGTTTTTATTATTCGTCGTAAGAAGACACTTTCTGTCGTAATTTTACATTTCACGAGTGGAAAAATAACGACTATTTTGAAAAGTATTTTTTTTATTATTTCTAATCAATATTATTTTTGATGTTTTATTTATACACATATATATTTGATGTTCTAGTTTCTATAAAAACGACAATGGTAACTACTGAAATTAACCATAAGGAATAAATAAACTCCTAAGACAACTGTCTGCGCCAAAAATGCGCATTAAAAAAAATTGGCAGTTAATGGGTTAATTAGTTATTATATTTCTCTAACTCTTCAAATGTTAAATGTATAACTAATTCTAATTTCTCTTTTCCCATCTTTACACTATATTAATTTAATCTCCCCTGTTCTGTCGCCCATGACATAAAATTAATTGTTTGTACAGAAAGTAAGGATCTACGTACATCAAATCGTGTTTAAATTAAGTGGCAGCAGAAGAATTATCGTTGAACTTTTAAAAGGTGAGTTTAAACATTAATTCAATATTTAAATACAGCGATCAATTTTGAATTCTTCTGTAGTTTATTGATGCCTATCACATCTACTCTTCCTTAGGTATTGTGATGATGGCCAAACCAAAAGTCCTCTAAAGGAGCTAGCATAAATGCCGTCCAAATGTTCCTGTTAATTTTGGTTAATAACAATAAAATGCTATGGTAAACAATAGTAAATTAATTACCCATACTGTTCGAACTGCAAAACCACCTGCTTGAATACTTTGCCTTTTTAATATAAGTAACTGTATCATGACTTTATTGTCAACCTGTGTGTACATATATGTATATATGTACACACATATGTCTCTCTCTTTCTCTCTCTCTTTTTCTCTCTTTCTCTTTCTTTCTTTCTTTCTTTCTGTGTGTACATATATGTATATATGTACACACAGGGTGACAATAAAGACGGGATAACAACTGAGACATTACTCTATTGAACAATTTAGTTCATGCCACATTGACTGATAAACTCCTACAACATCAAAAATTCTCAAATTACCATATTAGTAAAAAAACTCACTCTCTTAAATTTTCAAAATAATTCAACCTTAGCATTGCGACTGCACGCTCCAGAAGTCTGTATCCGTTAACAATAACACATTTCTAAAATAAAAATTAAAAAAAAAACATATTTCGATTCACATTATATTTTTTCGTCTCGAATGTTACCAGAATTTTACCAAAAACAAAATACTTTCCATGACTGAAGATGACTGAATGTCCAGTCGAAAGTACTTGCGTATTAAAGAAAGATCTTATACAGTTTATAATTATACAGGATCATAACATTCATCGAGTGATTTGTAGGATAATGCAACTTTAAAATTTTGATAGCGAAGGGATTTCGCCATTTTATATAATTAACTTTACTAATCTACTTTTTGCATGAATGATTCATTGTAATATATATATATATATGTGTGTGTGTGTGTGAAGAAAAATATACTGAAAAAACAAACAAAAATCCCAATATGCGATTATGCTGTTTTAATATTTAATTTCAACGTCGGACGTTTCAGTCTAACAGACCATCTTCAGGACATATTAATAAAACATAATTAACATAGACCATATACAATTCAACATGAAAAAGACGATGGACATATATATATATATATATATATATATATATATATATATATATGAGGTATGAGGGTCAAGGAACCGACAGCCCAGACACCAGCATATGATTTGATTATAGTAGTGAAAGCTTCAGAACCAACAAAACTATTTGAAGGGCCGAATACAGAGACCTGGTGCACTACGTGCCACAAGGTCCCCAAACGACCCTCCGCAGGTTTTGAATTCAGAGCTGTCCTTCTCCTAGACTAGTTACCATCCAAAGCTATAGAACCCAGTCTGTCCTGCTACTTACTCCTCATAGCTGGGGGGAGAAGAAGAGGATTAATACCTTTCCCAGGGGTATAAGCACGTAAGTGAATGTAATTGATTCGACTGGAATTCGAACTCGGCTCTCTGATTTCTCACAGAATCGGAATCCTTGGAATTAATCTTCTTCTGTTGTTTGCTATGGAACCCGGTCTGTTCTATTTCATCTTTTTCATTTTGTCATTTATTTTTCCTAACATTTTTCTGGGAGGTGAAGAAGAGGATTCATACCTTTCCCAGGGGTATTAGCAAGTGAGTGAATGTAATGGATTCGAGTGGAATTCGAATATATATATATATATATATATATATATATATATATATATGTTCCCTTGTCATAAATGGATGAACCTTTGTTCAAAAGTAATGAAAAAGACATTAATTTGTTTTAGTTCATGCTAAAGGTCACTACCTCAAACTGAAAATTCGATTTTACCATCTACGTAATAAAGCTAAAAAATAAAAAAAACATTTCAGAAGCCTTATTTTTCAATTTGCTAAAGATGCAGTTGAATAGTATTTATATATTTTTAACGCATTTAACACTTTGTTGTTATTGCAGAACGTTAAAACTTATAAATAAAGAAAAACAAGATCTAAAAGGCTCCATAATATTCTATAGACTTTTAAAAAGCTTTTCACCCCAAGCAAGACAGGAGTGTCACTAGCAGAAAAGGGGTTGCAGAGGATTGAGAACAAGAGGAAAGAGGTGTGCTTGAGGAAAGGATACAGAGAAGGACGGGGAACATAATCAAGGTATCCGATGTCGATTGACATTACACTTGAATATCTGAAGGTTGTAGTTATCGGGGAAGCAAGAAAGGGGAAGGGAGTTCCACAGTCGGGTAGTGCGAGAGAAGAAGCTGTTTGAGTAGAAGAGACGGTTACATTTAACCATTTTGACAATGAAAGGGTGGGACCAAGATGCCAGCCTAGTAGCTCGCTTAAATACATGCAGCCTGGGAACCAGCGAAAGTAGCTCATTGGAACAGTTGCTGTTATATATATATATATATATATATATATATATATATATATATATATATATATATATATATATACTGACTCTCCCGTCGAATTCGACGTATGAGGGTCAAGCAGGTCAGTCCCCAGGAAACCGACAGCCCAGACACCGGCACATGAGATTTGATTATAGTGGTGAAGGTTTCGTGCAGGACCATCCACTCTTTTTGAAGGGCCGAATACAGAGACCTGGTGCACTACGTGTCACAAGGTCCACAAACGACCCTCCGCAGGTTTTGAATTCAGAGTTGTCCTTCTCCTAGACCAGTTACCATCCAAGGCTATAGAACCCAGTCTATCCTCTTATTTACCCATAGCTGGAGGGAGGAGGAGAATTAGTACTGTACTCATTGGAACCGTTGCTGTGAAAATACTTGTAGAAAAGACAGAGAGAAGCCACGGCACGTCTGTGGGAAAGCGACTGTAGACTAGATGCCAGATCAGGACCTGTTACATTGCATATTCGTCTCTGGATTTTGTCGAGGACCTCGAGACGTACAGCGGAGGCACCAGACCATATATGGCAGCAATATTCCATGCAAGGACAGATGGTTGATTTATAGATTTGAAAGATGGACTCAAACGAGAAAAAAGTTTCTAGGACTCTTAATTATAACAGTGAATGTTCTAGCTGCTACAAAATAGCAATTATACAAAATTTAATAAACCCTGCTAAAGTTAACGCATCCACAAATAAGATTTTCTACACTGAACTAGAAAACATTAAGCAAACTCTTATTAACAATGACTTTCCTAACTACATTGTTGATGAACAAATAAGGCGACCTATAACTAATTTTAATATCAACCAAATAGAACATCATAATTAAATAATAATCAAATAACCCTAAACATATCAATCTTTTATATCGTAAACAGATTCATTCTAAATACAAACAAGATCAAAAAATCCTAAAAACAATACTAATATATCCCCCACAGATTCCAGTAAAGAAATAAAATTAATTATATACTATACTAAATTTAATACAACTAGCCTAATCATCCATAATAACTCCTCCTCACCAATTAACATATTGCCAAAAACCAACATTATATATCTATTTAAATGCCCTTTGGGAGATTGCATCTCCGACAAAAATGCTAATGTATATTTTCGTTATTCTGCAACAACGTTATCAAGACGGCTCACTCTGCACATGAACGATTCATTGTCCGTTGCACAACATCTGCAAAAACATTCCTATCAACATTTACAAATTAGAAGAATATTAGTCGAAAATACCTGTATACTTCAACAAGAACGTGATAAGCGGAAACTACAAATTCTTGAAGGTATCTTTATTAAAAAATTAAAAGCAACACTTGACAAAGTTGATTATGAATATAGTACAAATGTTCTGAAATGCTAATAGTATATAGTTCTTTAAAAAAAATATATGTTAAAACTAAACAGTTTTTTTTTTAAACAAGCAAACTCTAACATCCTAACAAGAATTCAATTTTTAACTACTTTACTTCCCTTACATTAAAATTTTGACAACATGGAAATGATTTTAAAATCTCCTTTTGTGACTTTGTGAATGATCAACACTGCTAAGGGTTTAAGCACAAAAGCAAAGATTTACTTCGGACAAACACATTTCTTATGATATTGGAATATATCGAAAGTACACGGTAAACAAAAGTGAATAAATACAATCATGGTACCTTCCTTGCTCTCTTTAATCACGAAACAACAAAGTTTATACGTGATTACGAAAGGATGCCTAAATTGCTTAATCAGACATGTTAAAAGGAATATATATATATATATATATATATATATATATATATATATATAAAAGATACATAGAAACAGACGGAGATAGATAGATATTGATCAGGTTCAGATAGATAGATATCGGTCATATTGAGGTAGATAGATATCGATCAGATTGAGATAGATAGATAGATAGATAGATAGATAGATAGATAGATAGATAGATAGATAGATATCGATCAGGTTCAAATAGATAGATAGATATCAATGAGATTGAGATAGATATCGATCAGATTGAGATGGATATATAGATAGATATCGATCAGGTTGAGATAGAGAGATATATATCGATCAAATTGAGATAGATAGATAGATAGATAATGAACAGGTTGAGATAGATAGATAGATAGATAGATAGATAGATAGATAGATAGATATTAATAGACTGAAATAGATAGATAGATAGATAGATAGATAGATAGATAGATAGATAGATAATGAAGAAGTTGACATAGATAGATAGATAGATAGATAGATAGATAGATAGATAGATAGATAGATAGATAGATAGATATTAATAGACTGAAATAGATAGATAGATAGATAGATAGATAGATAGATAGATAGATAGATAATAAAAAAGTTGACATAGATAGATAGATAGATAGATAGATAGATAGATAGATAGATAATGAAAAAGTTGACATAGATAGATAGATAGATAGATAGATAGATAGATAGATAGATAATGAAAAAGTTGACATAGATAGATAGATAGATAGATAGATAGATAGATAGATAATGACCACAGTGAGAAAGAAAGAAAACTTCATTATCCTGAACAAAACATACCTGTTCTTCCCACCAAGACGTCTCATAGCGAGAAAGACTTGCAGAAATATCTTTTATTTTTCACATAGCCGTTCAAACTGTTACAAGAACACATCTTCGTGTGTGAGAATTTAAACTCGAACGCATATACATATGTGTGTTCGAGTAAATATTCCTCTTGTTTGTTTATTTTTTAATCTCATTGTAATATAATCATATCGGCCCGTTACGCTATTCAGACACATCCATTGCTATTGTTGGTCAAATGAAATCGCTGCCTCGTAACATCGGCTCGGGAGATCAGCTCAGTAAAGATTTCAAAGAGTTTTCATGTCAGAGACAATAACTAAATTGCTAAATAAGCTCTCAGCCATTTTGTATTATCACAAGAAATTGGCCCAAAAAAGAAATACTTATTTTGACGTCTTTGGATAGTCTAGGAGAGGTCAATGTTCGTGTCTAAACATGATATTGTTGGGTTTTCGGATTTTTAGGTCGAGAAGTTCACTAAGCCGAAAAAGACGACGACGTAATAAATGTTCGAAAACTGTTATTATGTAATGTTGAAAAATATGGCACTAAATTAGACGTCATAATTATTTACTAGGTATGAACAGGATTAAAAATGTAGATCAGGTTGATTAGTTTTACGATATGATCACCTTTGATAGGTTATTTAATGGAGAATTGGCTAATGCCCGATAATGCAACAAGTGGCTAATGACCGATGAGGCAACTGGTGGTTAATGACCAATGACGCAACGTTGGTTATTGGCCTATAATGCAACAGGTGGCTAATGACAGATGAGGTAAGGGGTGGCTAATGGCCTATGATGCAACCGTGGTTATAGGCCGATAATTTAACAGGAGGCTAATGACAGATGAGGCAACGGGTGGTTATTAGCCGATAATGCAACAGGGTTAATGGCCCATGAGGCTCATGGCCACTAATTCAACGGGTTGTTAATGGGCGATAATTCAACGAGTGGTTAGTCAGATAATGCAACGGTGGGTAATGACCAATGTTGCAACGGATGGTTCAGTCCAATAATTCTAATAGGCGAGGATGCAAAGGGTGGTTAATGTCAGGTAATACAACGAGTGACGCATAAACCGATAATGCAATAGTTGCTAATGGCCTCTGATGCAACTGTGGCTAATGGCGAATGATGAAACGGGTGGCTAACGGCTGATAATTCCATGAGTGATTAATGGCTGATAAGGCAACAAGTGGTTAGTCACATAATGCAACGGGTGGTTAATAGCCGATGAAGCAGCGACGCTTAATGGTCGTTAATACCACAGGTAACTAATCACAGATAATGCAACGGTAGCTAATGGCCTCTGATGCAACTGTGGCTAATGGCGGATGATGCACCGGGTGGCTAAATAGCCGCTAATACAACAAGTGGCTAATGACCAATAATGGAACGTTGGCTAATGGCTGATGATACATCGGGTTGTCAATGGCAATAGTGCAATGGATTGCTAATGGCCGATGATGATAAGGTTGGAAATGTCTCATAATAAAACGGGTGGCTCAAAGCCGATAATGCAATGGTGGCTAATGGCTGATAATGCAATGGTGGCTAATGGCTGATAATGCAACGCTAATTAATTGCGGATACGAAGAGTAACGGTTGGCTAATGTCCGATGATGCAACGTGTGGTTTATAAAAATTCATAATTAAAGAATCTTGGATGTATCTGTAAACTGCCATAATTGGTGTCACTTAAATTCTTTGAACCTCTCATCAAACGTACCTAAATCAACATGCGGACAATTCCCAAACATGGATGATTATGAGTAATAAACACACACACACACACACACACACACACACACACACACACACACACACAGAGAGAGAGTCACACTCACAGACACACGCAAAGAATATATATTATCATCGGAATATCGCATAGACCACCTAGAAATATAATACACATAAACAGATGAATTATACACATGAAAACCAATGAAAAACAAACAACAAAATTAAAAATAGTAGAATTTTATTTCTCAGCTCCATATTTAATTCTCTGGTGAAGTTTTAATAAAAGCGAAACTTGTTAGATTTATAAACCTTTCCGATAAAACATCGGGTGGCCGATTATGCAACTGTGGGTAATGGCCGATAATGCAATGGGTGGCTGAAGGCTGATAATGCAATGGGTGGCTGAAGGCTGATAATGCAACGGTAGGAAATTGCAAATGATTTTACAATAAAATGATTTTACTAAGAAAATACATTACAAATGATTTTACTATGAAAATGCATTGCAAATGATTTTACTATGAAAATGCATTGCAAATGATTTTACTATGAAAATGCATTGGAAATGATTTTACTATGAAAATGCATTACACATGATTTTACTATGAAAATGCATTGCAAATGATTTTACTATGAAAATGCATTACAAATGATTTTACTATGAAAATGCATTGCAAATGATTTTACTATGAAAATGCATTGGAAATGATTTTACAATAAAATTGCATTACAAATGATTTTACTATGAAAATGTATTATAAATGATTTTACTATGAAAATACATTACAAATGATTTTACTATGAAAATGCATTGGCAAATGATTTTACTATGAAAATGCATTACAAATGATTTTATTATAAAAATGCATTTGAAATGATTTTACTATGAAAATGCATTGCAAATGATTTTACTATGAAAATGCGTTGCAAATGATTTTACTATGAAAATGCATTGGCAAATGATTTTACTATGAAAATGCATTACAAATGATTTTACTATGAAAATGCATTGGAAATGATTTTACTATGAAAATGCATTGCAAATGATTTTACTATGAAAATACATTACAAATGATTTTACTATGAAAATGCATTGGCAAATGATTTTACTATGAAAATGCATTGGCAAATGATTTTACTATGAAAATGCATTGGAAATGCCCGATAATGCAACGTTGGTTTATGTTTAATGATGCGTGGGGGGTTAATCTTAATACACATTAACAAAACCGAGCATAATTTCTGTTTATGAAAGTCACCCTATAATTCTTTTGGCGGGAAGATTCCTGATAAATATTTTATCAACTATAAACGCTTGTCAAACGTACTTTATTATATCACCAACTTTTATAAAATCCATACTTAAAGAATCGAGAATAAAGTACAACCAAAACCGGTGTAACTGAAATTCTTTCACCTTCACACCAAACTTCCCAAAATCAAAATGCAGGCAATCGCTAAAAATGGATAAAAACACGCAGACAGATTTATAAATGTTTCGTATTTGTCCCTTATCCTATAATTCTGTCGGATTCTAATTCATATATAAAAAAAAAATCGATTCTTCCGTCGGGTTCGACATATGAGGGTCAAGCAGATCAGTTTCCAGTTTCCGACACCGGCACATGAGATTCGATTATAGTGGTGAAGGCTTCGTGCAGGACCAACAACACTTTTTGAAGGTCCGAATACAGAGACCTGGTGCACTACGTGCCACAAGGTTCCCAAACAACCCTCCGCAGGTTTTGAATTCAGAGTTCAATATATATATATATATATATATATATATATATATATATTATTTGGCTTTAATTTATTTTTATTTATTTATTTATTTTTTGTCCCATGGTCATCGTTATTTTTGGTTTTAGCTATAAATACTGTTCCATAATTTTTCCATTTCAGCCAGCATTACCCTGAAGATCCGTTTAGATAAAACCCAGGTAGGTTTGCCTGGCTCTTTAGGATTATCTTAGCTTTTGTTCTACTTAGTGTATTGAGCACTTTACATAGTTGTCTTTTTACTCGTTTTGTTTTTTTTCCTTTGGACTTGGAGCTTGAACTCTGAACGATTGTTTTCGCCTTGTTTTAATGTTCTTGGTTCTTTCTTTTTTTTATTCCCCATTTTTCCTCGAGTACAGATTTGTTCTACTGCTAGTCGAGCTATCTGAGATTTTTCCAAACGAGTACCACCATTTATATATATATATATATATATATATATATATATATGTGTGTGTGTGTGTGTGTGTGTGTGTGTGTGTGTGTGTGTGTGTGTGTGTGTTATAGCATACCTACGGACGATAATGGATATGTCCCCATTGACATAAATACAGTAGTAAATACTGTATGTTGGTCTGCAGTCGGAGATTTTTGTCTCCAGCTGTGCTGGTCAAACTCTCTGCGTCCGAACAGAGAGGATCCCCAAACAAGACTCTGTCAAAGAACAGAATCTCGTCTCGGGAAACAGCTACCCAAGCTGGGGTCTACGCGGAATTTTTGGCCGAGCCTCCGGGCTCGGATACCCCACATTAAATTCGGACTTGTGCCACATCTGACCGCGTGGGGCGGTTGGTAGATATCCTGCAGTTGGAGATTCATTGTGGAATTCACTTAACTCATTCTTCTGGCAGTTGACTGCTACTTCTACGCGCCGCTGACGAATCTTATATGTGTTGTTCTTGTCCTCGGTATTATCGTTCATTACCAACCTTCGTTTGATTATTCTATTCAGCAACGTTCCCAGGTTACAACAATAATATACGTGTGTGTTTGTGTGTGTGTGTGTGAAATATGTATGTATATAAATATAAATAAATATATATATATATATATATATATATATATATATGCGATTTTGTTTATACATTATTTATATATTATATATGCGCGGTACTTATTCGAAAGTGCTCAATACCAGTGATAGAGCTAACAGTTCGTGGCCCTGGGTTTCACGCTTTTGCGATCGTCATACAGAAGTGTGAAACCCAGGGTCACAAACTCACATCAATCCAACTAAATATATATATATATATATATATATATATATATATATATATATATATATATATATTTATATATAATCTTATAAATATAAGTAAGTATACTTGTCCGAAAAAACCTTAGGTGTATTGGCATGTAAATGAACAAACCAATACCCAAGGAAAAATAAGGAATAAAAAAAGAAAGAACTAAGAACGTGTAATTGAGGTGAAAACAATCGTCCAGAATCCAAGCTCAGAGTCCAAAGACAAAAAAACCTCCAAAACGAGTAAAGCAAAAGTAACTAAGAAAAGTGCTCAATACGCTAAGGTATTCGATTCCATTGGAATACGATTTCCATTACTGGATACGATTCCAGTCGAATCCATTATATTCACTTACGTGCTAATACCCTTGGGAAAGGTATGAATCCTCTTCATCTCCCTCCAGCTATGGGTAAAATAGCAGGACAGACTGGGTTCTATAGCCTTGGATGGCAACTGGTCTAGGAGAAGGACAACTCTGAATTCAAAACCTGCGGAGGGTCGTTTGGGAACCTTGTGGCATTCGGTGCACCAGGTTTCTGTATTCGTCCCTCCAAAAAGTGTGGCTGGTCCTGCACGAGGCCTTCACCACTATAATCAAATCTCATGTGCCGATGTCGGTTTCCTGGAGACTTATCGGCCTGACCCTCATACGTCGAGCGCGACGGGAGAGTCGATTATATATATATATATATGATATCGCACATTGAGTGCTGGTGTTCAAAAAATAATGCTCGATGTAATATAACAGAGCTATTAAATATATATTAAGAAATATACATTTTTTCCGCCCCGATAGCCCGACACTATGACGGTCAGTCTCGAATCAGCACCTGAAGATTGTGTTGTGCGTGAAACTATGAGTCGGGCTACTGGTGAGAAATAAAATATATATTTATTAATATATATATATGTGTTTGGGGTTACCCTTCTACTATTTTTAGACCTCTGAAGACATGTTGATTCATGTCATCTCCGTGTCGACCCACTATTAATCGTCCCTTGATATTTTTTTTATGCGCAATGTCGTGCGTGCAGATAGACGTCACTAGCAAGGGCTATAAATGCTCAACTGAGTGCATGTCAAGCATACATTGTGTTTTAATGTCCAAGCCAATCTACATAGAAGCGAATTTGAACAATGCACAAGATAGAACATGTCTGTCAAGGAAATATTAGTTTCATGACTTTCAAATCATCAAAAAGGAATTCTGTCGCCATTATGTATTGTTCGACTTTGACTTTTGTTGAAACGTGCGTGATTGTATTTAGTTTTTCGTTGCCGATACTGAAGCTTTTATATGACATATATATATATATATATATATATATATATATATATATATATATATATATATATATATATTTACTACGTAAATAAAAAAAACACCGATTAAAAAAAATAAATAATATATAAGATAAGAAATAAAAATTTTAAAAATAAAAAAAAATAAAATAAAATAAAATAAAATAAAAAATAAAAAAATAAAATTAAATAAAAACAAGTAAAATAATTTAACCCAAATAAATAAATAAACAAATAAACGACTTCCGTTAAAATAACCGTCAAAATAGACTACCCACAATGCACCACTGACCCGTATATATATAAGTGTTGACTTCTATGTTCACTTTTATATTTACACACGCTCTGTCTCTGATATTGAGCACTTTATCCCATAAATATAGCACACCTTAAGACTATATTTCTTCATATATATATATATATATATATATATATATATATATATATCCAGAATAATGAAGTAGTTAACATGTAGTATGTAAGATAACATCACAGTTAAAAAAAATACGGCATTTTTTTTATTAGTAAAGTTCAAGGCTGAAGAGCCACCCAAGTTAGAGGGCTGCTAAATGACGTGTGTTATATGAACAGGAGGTAAAAATTTGTGCTGATATGGCGGATAGATAACGAAAAGTTAAGAGTGTAGAGCTCGGGGAAGCACAAAAGTGGGAGTCTGCTCTACAAAGTAACTGTTTTGGGGGAAAATCTTTCAGAGTGAAACATCCTTCCTTTTATTCATTTATTTTTTTAACCACTTCACCCTAATCAAGGTGATAATGCTACTAAGACGCAAGGGGCCGCTGGGTATGAACGTGGATGAAAAGAGTCTAGAAGGAACAGAAAACACAATCCTAAAAAGAAAACAAGGGATACACATCTACTCATGTTCAAATGTCCGAGGAGGAGAGTGAGCCAGGCGATAGGCGAATCTATCTACTCCGATTGAGGGAAAAAAAAACAAACAAATAAATTAGAAATAAAATTTCAGAGTTTAGGCAGAGGCGTTAGAAACAGACTTTAGATGTATCCGGCAGCTCAGTTCTTAACAGGAAACAAGGGATAAACATCAACTTCCGTTCAAAAATCTGGGGAGGAGAGTGAACCGGACAATAGGCGATCCTAACTACTGCTATTATTAACAAAGGAATATGTAGAGAATTAGAGTGATTTAAGCCTGTGGGCGTAGCGAAGAAGGTGTTGGCTGTAAATTTTATGAGGTAGTGCCACTAACCAATGGCGTCTATTCGTGATAGAGTAGCAAAAGGCTTCCTATGTTGCATCTGTGGAATTGGGATTGTAGGGTAGAAAATGCATCATCACCCAAATAGCCGATCATGCACCAGTGGTTCCTGGCCAATAATACAACGGGGGATTTATATGTTTGTCTTGAACTCGTATTTATTTGCCGTTAGCCACCCGTAGCTTTATCACCTATTAACCCCACATTTAACGCCTATTAACCACCAGTAGACTGTAGCCGTTAGCGACCTCTCGCCGGATTGGCTCCTAGATACCTGTAATCTGATAGGCCTTTCGCAACCTGATGCATGTTGATAAATATGTTAATAAAGTTAACAGGTAGCTAATGTCCGATAAAACAGCTGGTGTTTAATGACTCTTAAATGTGGTTAATTGCCGATATTTTAACGGGTAGATAATGGTCGATAATACACCGGTTGTTAAGAGCTGGTAAGGCAACGGGTGGCTAATGGCTTTTAATGTAAAATGATGCCACATATGGTTAATAAACGTTAATATAACAAGTGGTTGATGCTGTTAATGTTACGATGGTTAAAAGCCGATAAAGCAAGGGTGGTTAATGGTAGTTAATTGAACGACCGATAATATATATATATATATTAGTATTTACTAATGTCTTAGTATATTTTCAGCGTGTTTATCCTATCTAAGCTTTCAGCTGAATGATAGTCTGTTTTTGTTTGCATGGAAGATCACCAAGCAACGACAAACTCGTGCATACGAGGGGAAATTCGCACCGCATGACGTATACAAATAAAGTTATACTTTTAAAAAAAAATGCACACGAACTTTATGGACACTCTGTATATATATATATATATATATATATATATATATATATATATATATATATATATAAAAAAAAGGTTTAAACACTAATATTCCATGGTTATAATTTATTACATTGGAATCGTAATTACGATCCAATTCATCAGACCTAAAATTCAAAAAAGAAATCAGAAAAATAACTCCGGGAATAAAAAATAAAATTTAGTGAGAGAGTAATGTATGAGAGTGGGGGAGGAATGTGAGAAGTAAATGAAAGTTCTAGAGAGGGGTAACAGACGAGAGAAGAACAGAATATATATATATATATATATATATATATATATATATATATATATATATAAAAAGAAGAGAAGAGAGGTACCGCAAACGTTCTTGGTTGTAATGTGGATTTATTTAGAAAAAATATTATGCTTTGTTTTACATAATTGTACTACACGTGTTTCTGGTCTCGTGACCGTCTTCAGGTAAAAGCGGAGATTTCCACATATTATTAAAAATAATTAATTTTTTCCTTATGTTTTTCAATGTTAAATATTCTCAATATGAGACATTTTCTGTTTTTGTGTTAGTAATCCGAATTTATTTCTTGAATTGGCAATGAAGAGTTCTGCGCGAAGGGTCATAAAACAATTAAGGTTGGTCCAAGCGAAATGATGAATTACTTATCGCCATTTTATCTTTTAATGTTTTAATGACCCCTGTGCGTTCTTGGATCTGTTTCCATTTTTGTGTGTTTCTGTCAGCATGCGTGTATATATGCGTGCGTATAAACACAAATAACACAAATATATTAACTGCACCCACCTTCAAAAAAAGACTAAAAATAATGGAAGCTTTAATTTTAAAAAAGAAAAAGCCAACTCTTAACAATATTAACTACGAACAAGGCCACAATGTGCTAACCGTATTCGGAAATTAAAACCTTCTATACAACACACTAAAACATACACATAATGCACACACTCAATTAAGCTGAAAAATCGAATCATCCTTGATAATGGCTAAAGGTATAGGCGAAAGCGCTCGGAAATATAAAACATTTGGACAGTTCTTACACACCCTTTGTCCAGAGAAGAAAGCTCTTGTTAGAACACAAGAAAAATTAAATAAAAAGCTTAACCGTAGTACCTTGTCTGTCGTTTTTAATGAAACATGCATAAATTTAAAATATATATATATATATATATATATATATATATATATATACAATTTAGTGAGATTGCTGGTATATTTTCGTAGGCAAAATCTGACACAGAATATTTGTCACTTAGATGAATACCTTTTGCTTCTTTTGCCACCTCAGAATTCTTTTATTCTGGTTTTACTTTTATTTATGCCATTTTATTTGCAACTTCGAGAGGAGAAAAAAAACGCCTTACGAGAAGAGCGGCTTACTGAAGAGTAAGTTGCCTGCGAAAGAGGCCGGCCGCTTGTTCAACGTGGCATTCGTAAGAAAGAACAGGCAAAAAAAAAAAAAATGGACCGGCGTCTACTCTATTTGCACATGAAAGCAGGCGCGCAAAAATTATTGCGTTTTAGAAAGGCCTCGCGCCAAGAAGAAAAAAAACATTTAAAAAAAAAACCCCCAAAAACAATAGAAAACACGTTCGGAGGCGGGGGTCACGAAAAAGATGTTGAATTTTTTTGTATACGGTGAGAAGTGAGGACAATACGTTGGCGGATTTTTCGGGCTCAGGTGCCGAAGAAGCGTTGCTTCGTATCAATTCACGAAGATCTGAGAGTGAGAAAAGACACTGAAGATAAGAAAATACGAAAGACGCGCCCCTAAAGTATAGGGGTCGGGTCTCGTGAAAACCTAATACTTTCTATATCGTGGTATGGGCTCGAGAGAAAGCTTTTATCGAATCAGAGTCTTGGGATAAAAAGTAACAATAATAAGATGGAACCAAATTAGTAATAAAATAATAGTGATAATGAAAAATGTATTAACCCAGAGTGTTGGTGTTTAGTTTGTGCTTGGTTTGTTTTACGGCATATCAACCTCAATGGGTCATTTAATGACGACAGCTATTTTTGGGGGTGGGGGTAATATTTTTGTTTTGTTAAAAATCTATTTTTGTTAATATATTTTTCCTCAAAAGTGTATAGCTGGTAATATTATTTTTTCAAAAACGTATAGCTGGTAATACTAATAGTTTATCGTCTTACCCAGGACGCGGATGTAGTTTATCGTCTTACCCAGGACGCGGATGTAGTTTATCGTCATACCTAGGACGCAGATGTAGTTTATCGTCATACCCAGGACGCGGATGTAGTTTATCGTCATACCCAGAACGTGGATGTAGTTTATCATCATACCCAGGACGCGGATGTAGTTTATCGTCATACCTAGGACGCAGATGTAGTTTATCGTCATACCCAGGACGCAGATGTAGTTCATCGTCATACCCAGGACGCGGATGCAGTTTATCGTCATACCCAGAACGTGGATGTAGTTTATCATCATACCTAGGACGCAGATGTAGTTTATCATCATACCCAGGACGCAGATGTAGTTCATCGTCATACCCAGGACGCGGATGTAGTTTATCGTCATACCCAGGACGTGGATGCAGTTTATCGTCATACCCAGAACGTGGATGTAGTTTATCATCATACCCAGGACGCGGATGTAGTTTATCGTCATACCTAGGACGCAGATGTAGTTTATCGTCATACCCAGGACGCGGATGTAGTTTATCGTCATACCCAGGACGCCCCAGAGTGTTGAGATAGAAAGCAACAATAATAAGATGGAATAAAACTAGTCATAAAATAATAATAGTAATGATGAAGCTTTATTTTTAGAGGTTACTCGCATTTAAGTAGACACCCCGTTTATTTCAAATTCTGCGTATTAGAAAAAACTTAATAAAAAACGCCTGCCCCTCCCTTGATTGCGAAGCTCTTCATAGACTAGCATTCAAAACAGGCGTGATCAGAAGATTGTCACTTCTGTAAAGGCGAACGCAGGTTCAAATCGTGCCGGAGGGAATATATATATATATATATATATATATATATATATATATATATATATATATATATATATATATATATATATATATAAATGAATTTATTGAAGTCAACACTCTGCGGCCTGATCATTACATCTAGCATGAAACAGCCTGTCGCCTCTGAGTATTGACTTCAATGTTCACTTTTATATTTATATTTACATACGCTCTATCTCTGATATTAAGCACTTTATCCCATAAATATAACACACCATAAAACTATATTTCTTCATATATATATATATATATATATATATATATAAACAGACCACTTTATGGTTAAATTATTTCACCACAGCCCTTTTAAAGGACTGCGGATCATCAGACTTTACTTCCAAACAAAAATGAAAAGAAAATTTACACATTTTTGACGGGCAGTAAGTCCTTTAAAAGGGCTGTGGTGAAATAATTTATTACATGAAACCTTAAAGTGGTCTGTTTTTATTTAAATTATTTGCTCTGGATTTACATTGAGCTATCTGGATTTTATCCTTCTTAGGTTTACCCATACGGATTACCTAATTTTTCTTAAACTATATATATATATATATATATATATATATATATATATATATCCACACTGATGAGCTGCGATAGTCTGCGGATGACTGTATATATGCTCCTGAAATATTGATTTCGATTGAGCTCTCTGGGGAGGAAGTGTGAATTTCTAAACAATGACTATTACTGCTAATAACTCTTAACTTTTATAGCTTTACTCTTCAGTAAAACGAATCGAGTTCTCTCAGTCACTGTGTGTTCGTCTAAAAATAAATACGCTTAAATTCACCTTCATCCCTGCTGTGCGCCAACGGCTTAGGGGTAGAATCTCCGGCTAACGCCAATTCAGCCGGGTTTCGATCCCAACTAGAGAACGTCTAGCCACACTGATAAGCTGTGATACAGCGAAACAGTCTCTCTCTGGATGACAATATATATATATATATATATATATATATATATATATATATATATATATATATATATATATATAAGGTTCCCAAACAACCCTCCGCAGGTTTTGAATTCAGAGTTGTCCTTCTCCTAGACCAGTTGCCATCCAAGGCTATAGAAACCAGTCTGTCCTGCTATTTTACCCATAGCTGGAGGGAGAAGAAGAGGATTCACAACTTTCTCAAGGGTATTAGCACGGAGGGTCATTTGGGGTCCTTGTGGCACGTAGTGCACCAGGTCTCTGTATTGGTCCCTTCAAAAAGTGTGGATGGTCCTGCACGAAACCTTCACCACTATAATCGAATCTCATGCGCTGGTGTCCAGGCTGTCAGTTTCCTGAAACTGATCTTCTTGACCCTCATACGTCGAACGCGACGGAGAATCAATTTTATTATATATATATATATATATATATATATATATATATATATATATGTATAAATGTGGATATAAACCAAATAATTAGATATTAGCAACTACATACACGCGAGTTAGCGTGCAGACACAGGTAAGTGAATAAATATTTACTTAATTTAATATAAGGTGTGAAATCAACCATAATAGTTCATCCCTGATGAGTTGGTAGAACCACGAAACTTTAAGTTGCACTTCGAACGTGGTATACATATATATATATATATATATATATATATATATATATATATATATATATAGTCAAACCTAGTAAGCCAGACAAACCTACTCAGGTTTCACCTAAGCGGATCGTCAAGGGAAATTCAGAAGGTTTTTTGAGACGAATATAGTTACCTATATATATATATATATATATATATATATATATATAAGAAATGTAGAACCTAGAAGTAAAGTAAAATGAGATAAAAAGGAAGATTATTTAATAAAAAAATCAAGCAATGTGGAAAATATATTTCGTATTTTGCTGTTGTTTTGAGGGCGTTAACCAGACACACAGACAGAAACAGCGTTTTAGAGGGAGTCTACGGGCGTTTTTTCAATAACAGACACATTGCAGGTGCAAAACTACTTGAACGTGTCTGAGCATGACTATTTTTTTTTTCAGTCGGATAGTGCACCTGCCCATCACTCATGTCTCGTCAAAGACTTTTGGGACACAATATTACCAAACATACGGCTCTGCAGATTGGAACCTATGATTTGAGCTGTTGGTAATTGTAATAGCAATGGTAATAATAGCCGTTTCCTTATAAGGAAACATTCGGCATTCATTGACCGACCTTCTTGAGTTAAGCTTTCTTTCACTCTCTGGCCATCGGACTGGGATCAGAGTGTAGTTTCCGTTCTTTTAATCTTTAATATTAGTGTTAATCATAGCCGTTTCCTAATAAGGAAACATTCGGCATTCGTCGGTTGAAATGTATAACATCTTTCTTTTAAAATAATTTTTCAAGAAAATACCTTTCTCAAGTCCAGTAACTGTTATGGCTCTTTCCAGTATTGATAGGAATTTTCTTCCTAATCTTCTATTTGAAGTGGTGTGGAATGTCGACATCTTGATTATGTCATTATTTTCTATTTGACTTACATGCCATTTTAGTTGTCGCTGTTGCTGAAAGTCCTTAAGTGATGCTGTTTTGTTATTTCTTTGTGATTCTGTAGCGCCAAGCCACAATGTTCGAGGAAGGAGGGTCCTCTCTAAGATCTACAGGCTTCATTTACTCAAATGATCTGGGAAAGTAGTTTTATATATTTTATTCTGTCTCTGTTGTACAAAACCAATAAGTAAAAGAAATTTCATTGGAACAGTCTATGAAGTGGTTGAAGCCAGTGACGTCACGCAACGTAATGGTTCCTCTAGACTGGATGCTAATCAAGACTAGAGAGACCAAACTTAAATGTTTTTTTAAACTGTAACGTGAAGTAGAAGACGATTCATACATTTTCCAAGGATATTAGTACAAAGTAAAGACTGACTCAACTGGAATTTGAACTCGGCATGCCAGTTCCATTTTCCGATTTATTAACCGTTATTTTTTACATTCACATCTTCACTTGTACAATAAAGATTTGATTTTTAATAAGAATTTTTTTTTAAATATACAGAAAAACGTCATTATATAAACATCTTAGATAATCGGCAGATTTTTTTTTTTTTTTAACTCAGCCTTTTCGAAATATTTCCTTCCGTTGATACGAAGAGAAATGTCTCACCAGCAAAGGAGTTTTCTCGCAAGTTGACACGAGATTTAAATCCTGGAGAAGACTGTCTTTTCATTCAACTTTCGAATGAAAGAAAAACTGCATTCTTTTTATTTATTTATTTTTATTTTTTTGAATCAACAAGGAAATAACTCCTGCCTTGGGAAATTAAAAAAAAAAAGAACAGTTAAAAAAAAAAAAAAAAGATTTTTCTTAAAGGACAAAATGTTAGAATTTCTGTAAATTTGAGCGAACACTTCTTTCAAATGTTATAGAAACAGAACTATATCAATATATGAATTCTATTTCGTTTCGTTTTTTTTTTAATATATATATATATATATATATATATATATATATATATATATATATATATATATATATATATATATATATATCCGAGATGACGAAAGTAATATATAAATTCCAACGTTCACAGCATTAATCAAAAAGAGGGCTCGATACCGATAGTAGAGCTATAATTATTTATTTATTATAATTTTATCATATAGACAAAACCATTTGACTCACTACAAAGATGCAACTTTGTTTCAGTGCATTTCAACTGCACTTCGACGGGTGAGAACCGAAAATGGTTATGAACAATCCTGGTTGTAGGCAAGCCGTATGTGAAACGTCACTTCCTTTTTTCCATTTGTTTGAGAGAAAAAATATAGGCGACGGAGTGAAACAATTGTTGATAGCAGTTTGGTGATGAATGGATTGGGTGTTTAATGTTGACGGGTCTGTGGACATTTTGCCGATAAACACCGGTCAAGCAGATCAGTTCCTAGGAAACCGACAGCCCGCCAACAGCACATGAGATTTGATTATAGTGGTGAATGTTTTGTGCAGGACCATCCACACTTTTTGAAGGGCCGAATGCAAAGACCTGGTGCACTAAGTGCCACATGGTCCCCAAACGACCCTCCGCAGGTTTTGAATTCAGAGTTGTCCTTCTCTTAGACCAGTTGCCATCCAAGGCTATAGAACCCAGTCTGTCCTGCTATTTACCCATAGCTAGGGGAGAAAAAAGGATTCATACCTCTCCTAAGGGTATTTGCGCGTAAGTGAATATCAGTCACTTATGAGCCATGCGTGATACATGTGTAGGCGATCATGTATCTTTCGATACATGACTGACGAGGCAATTTTTTCCTGCAGTAGGTTGCCATTTCTTTCTGCAGTAAACCAGTTGCCATCCAAGGATATAGACGAGGATTCATACCTTTCCCAAGGGTATTAGCACGTAAGTGAATGTAATGGATTCGACTGGAATTCGAACTCGGCTCTCCGATTCCTCAATCCAAGCCACTATCCATTACCCCACCGTGCCTATATAAAGCTCTCTTCAATGCAAAAAAGTATTTTCTCGGCTTTGCTAAGGAAAGCCTTTAACGTCCTGTGGATGACGATAAAATATATCTGGCAGCAAGGCCTCTGATCGGGAGATTTTGAGGAACGTAGAACCACCTCTTAATTGCTGTTGTTACCTGGTCCACCCTGACTCAGGGTGGTAGCATCTGTTAGGGTCCCAACTATGGGCAAATGGTTAAACCCCAAAACGGAGACAAAACACTTTGAAAGTATAAAAATAAATTTTTATAGTAAAACACAAGTAATACGTTTTTTAAAAAGAAATATTACCAGCTATACATTTGACTTACGACAAAAAAATAACCTAAAAAAAATACGCCAATGAAACCTGATCTAGAAACTGATTTCTTACAAAGAATACATCATACTTATTCTAAAACCCAGGTTGTGTGTGTGTGTGTGTATGTGTGTGTGTGTGTGTGTGTGTGTGTGTGTGTGTGTGTGTGTGTGTGTGTGTGTGTGTGTGTACGTTTATATATTGGATCGGATTTCCTACATTTTTCAACCGATTTCAACAAAACTTCACAGGACTACGTAAAATTACCTTGCGGTGGTTCTGACAGCGCCAAAAATTGGAAAAATACAATTGTTTTTGCACAAAATCAATTTGAAAACACGATTAAGAGGCATCGCTGTTTCGAGAATGAAAGGGGGACAACTCATATCGAGTTATACTTATTATAAAACCCTGGTTGGTTGTTTGTTTGTGTGTGTGTGTGTGTGTGTGTGTGTTCGTTTATATATGGGATCTAATTTCCTATATTTTTCAACCGATTTCAACAAAACTTCACTTTTTTGGCAGGTAGTGTTTCTCATTGTCTTGCACACTTTTTTCTTTATTTTTACATTCAGAATGCTTTAAAAATTCCATTTACAAGACAATTGTTTATAATAAAATTCTATTCAATCGGTAGACTCATAACGTTTGAAAACAATGTTTTTGTTTGAGTTTGGGTTTGACCAATTCGTAAAAAAACAAAAACAAAACAAAAAAAAACTAATTAATACATGCGTGTCCGTCAACCTTAAACAATAATCTTTGTCAATTTTATTTTTCAGTCTTTATGATGGTCGATACTTGATCTATCTCTTACTGTTACATCCCCGGGCTCTACTGCTAGTATTCTATATATACAAACCCATCCTAAAATTCTTGTCGGCGTTAAACATTCCATTGAGGTTGATATGCCGTAAAACAAAATAAATCAAACCAACCTTTCAACATGGCTGATGCTAACCTCCAGGAGAGCAACTCATTGCGTATTTTTGGTCTTACATTTTCTAATGACCTGAAATGGAATTAAATATTAAATTGCTGCTAAGAAGGTTGGTTCACTGTGTCCTGCCAGACATTCTTTCTTGTCAGAAGGCATTTTGCACATTCATAAATGTACCATTCGTTCGTGCATTGAATATTGGTGTCATATCTGATCTGGTACTCCGGCTATACGTTGCGTTCTAAAAGTATCAGACATTATTTTATCCGCCTAAACTAATGCCGCATGGACAAAATCATTTGGGTGGAAAATCAAGCGACCTTTCCTGCGCATATGTGATAATTTTTGCGCTGGTCGGCCGCGGAAGTTCTCGGCTGTTACACCTAGAGTACAGATGTGTAGTGTACGTTCGTCGGATTTTTGTTTTCACACTAGATGACCGAACGCATAGGGCAGAGATATTGCATCAAATTTTGCCAAAAGCTTGGTGGTACTAAAGCTCAAACCATCCAGAAGTTTCAGCAGGTCTTTGGCGATGATGCCATGGGCAAAACTCAGAACAAGGTGTGGCACAATCGCTTCAAACATAGCCGCACCTTAATAGAGAGCGAGGTACGCTCAGGCAGACAAGCCGAAACGAGAAGCCGATTAAGAGGATTTGGCGAATAATCATGGAAGTCCGTCATCTAACAATCCAGGAAACGGCTCATGAAGTGGGGATAAGTATAGGATCAGTACATTCCATTTTAACGGAGGATTTGTGCATGCGGGGAGTGTCGACGGAATTCGCCCGCTCGTTCCGCCTACATAATCCAAGCTTCCCTGATCAAGAACAACACACCACTTGTTCAACAGACTCCATTATTCTCTCGACTTGGCACCGTGTGACATCTGGCTCTTCCCCAATTTGAATACCACGCTGTCAAGGAAGCGATTTGAGTCGCGAGAAAAAATTATGAGAAATGCGACGCAGATCACCATAGCATTTCAGAGAAGTCGTTTTATAGGTGTGGCCAGCATCAGCAGAATCTCTGGGGGAAGTGTAGGAACTGCCAAGGGAGGTATTTTGAAGATAGTTAAATAAAATTTGCCTTAAAGTTGGATACGTTTTGAACGCATATCTCGAGATTCTTGACCTGATGTTAAGTATATGATTCCTTTTTCCTTCCATTTTGCCTAAAACGTCGTCGCTGCAGATATATTCAGTTCATAGTATCCTCAGCATCCTTCTGTAGAACACCATGTCTCTGCTGCTTCAAGTCTCTTCTTCAACTCTGAGGAGGTTGTCGAGCATTCACTCCCATATAGAATATCATGTAACAACTCAGAACTCTTTGTTTCTAACGAAGTTTTTTCCTGTTTCTTGATACTCTGCTTAGCTTTTGGAATGCATGTTTAGTTATCCAAATGCGCCTTCGGATTTCAGTGTAGCACTTTCCGTCCTCTGTTAAAACACTCACCAGATACTTACATTTTGGTACTTGTTTGATTTGGATATTTCTGATTTGTAATTGTCATTTTGTCTTGTCCTTTTTGCTAGCAACCATGCATTCTGTTTTCCTGCAGTTTTTTTTTTAAGCGTTTCACCCCAAGCAGGGCGGGAAGCTACTAGCACGCAAGGGGGTACAAAGAGTTAGAGCGAGAGCAAATAGGAGTGATAGAGGAAAGGATGAAGAGAAAGATAGGGGATAGATCAAGACATCTGGAGACGTCGATTGACATTACATTTGAATAGTTGGAGATTATAGCTATCAGGGAAACAAGAAAAGGGGGGTGAGTTCCACAGGTGAGAAGTGCGAGATATGAAGCTATTGGAGTAGAAGAGACGGCTACATTTAACAGTTTCGACAGTGAAAGGATGAGAGCGAGATGCCAGCCTAGTTGAGCGCTTAAATTCATGAAGTCTGGGAACCAGCGAAAGCAGCTCATCGGAGCAATTACCGTGAAAGTATTTGTAAAAAAGACAAAGGGAGGCGACGGCACGTCTGTGAGAGAGCGACTGCAGACGTGATGCCAGATCAGGGACAATTATATTGCATATCAATTTGTTGTGGATTCCGGGATGAAATCCGGTCTCAAATGAATGACAAACGCAGGAATGAAATATAGCAAATAAATGTATTGACGTAATAATACAATTGGTAATACGGTTAGTAGATCCAGAAATGCGGTTAGTAGCAATAATAATATATATACAGTCTGGGAAATTCAGTATCGAAGTAAGACTTCCTTCTGAGTCTACGTGCTCGCAACTGTGACCCCTACAAACGATTACCTCGCACTCTCACTATCTCACTTCCGGGTATTCACCGACAGCAGTACAAGTACACACTGGGCGAGTCCACTTGTATAAAAAGGGTGGACCCCTTTACACAGTCTGTGGACCTTATCAAGAACCTTGAGACAAACAGAAGGGGCACCGGACCATACATGGCAGCAATACACCATGCAAGGGTTGATGCTTAATAATTTCTTCTTGCTTTCCTTCATTGTCTTCTGAAGGATTTTTATAGTTTGCTTTCCGTGTCTGCTATCAACACTGTGTTATCTGCATATCTTATGTTGTTAAGATTGTGGCAACCAATAATAAATCCTGGTAGGACTTCTAACTCTATCAGAATCACCTCACTATATAACTTGAATAAGTCCGATGAAAAGACACGTCCTTGTCTTACAACACTTTCTATTTTTGTATATCTGCAGAGCTCATTTCTTATTCATACGAAGGCGGTTTTCTGCCAATATAGTTTCTTGCTTTGGAGAAAATTGATTTATATAATTAATATTGATGATTCAAGTCGTGGCCTTCACAATCGTTTGAATTCATTACTGTTGCAATATATCAACTTTTCATCGTTTTCAGTTTTTTCTCAAAAAGGAAACATCTTGATATGATCCAGTCATAGTTATCATTTTCGACAAATTTATATGGAAACCACACATCAAAGAGACTAACATAAACAAAACTAGCGTAAATGATTTTCCAAGTCTGATTCGTATACTTTGTGTTCGATGACCATCAGCGTGGTATGTTTGGTCGCTTGTTTGCGAGTATACCTGCCTGCTTGAGGGCGCCTGTTCAAGCAGGTTTGTGTTTCTTTCACGCGTGAGGAATCAACCTATAGTTTTGTCGTGACCAAGTAAATGGTTAAAGAAATAACAAAACAAGTGTTACAGATATATCATATATTAAACAGTAAGTACAACAGACGAGTATTACAGACTAGTGAGTGTGTGTCGGTTGACCCAGCGTTCAATCTATTCGACTGTTATATTTACCAGCCTCGGCCACCTCGAGGCGGTGTAACGGTTAGCAAGCTTGTCTTGCTAGAACAATTACAACTGAGTAGTGAGTTCGATCCTCACTGGGTGCCCCATACTTTCGGCCTTGTGCCACATCTAAGCTACGCTTGGAAAATCCCTATATTTACCAGCCTCCACACGAGGCAGAATGAGGCACAAGGGCGAGTTTAATGTGGGGCAATCCGAGCCCGTAGACTCGGCTAAAAATTCCCCATAGACCCAATATAAAACAGGGTCGGGTAGCTGAGACAAGACTCTTCCCTTCGACATAGCCTCGTCTGGGGATACTCTCTACCCGGAGGCAGAGAGTTTGACCAGCACAGCTAGAACAGATATTTAGCAGTCCCCACCCTCCACGTGAGCAGATGTAGCACAAGGCCGAGTTTAACGTGGGTCATCCGAGCAGGTAGGCTCGGTCAAAAAATCCCCATAGTACCCACATAAACGGGTTCGGGCCGTCTACCTCCCTAAACTAGACTCTGCTCTTCGGCACAGCCTCGTCCGGCTTCCTCTCTTCCCAAAGGCGGAGAGTTCGACAGCAACTACGAAAAGTCACAGCCTCGGTAGAACTATCTATTAGACTGTTAATATTTAATAGCTTCCCGCGACACAAGGGATGTATGTGGCACAAGGCAGAGTTTACCGTGGGTTCTCCGAGCCCATAGGATCGGCCAAAAATATTCCCGTAGAACTGGCATAAACGGGTCAGGGCCTGTCTACCTCTCCGGACGAAACTTTGCCCTTCAGCAAAGCTTCGTCCGGGTCTCTCTCTGCTCGAGGCACAGAGTTCGTCAGATGAGCCATCTAGACAACTGTTATATTTAATATTTAACAGCTCCCCCCACGAGGTATGTATATGGCACAAGGTCGAGTTTAACGCGGTCTTCTCCGAGCCCGTAGGCTCGGCCAAAAATATTCCCTTAGAATCCGCATAAGCGGGTTCGGGATCTTTCTACCTCCCCAGACTAAAGTTTGTCCTTCGGCAAAGCCTCGTCCGGGTTCCTCTCTGCTCGAGGCAGAGAGTTCAACAGATGAACAATCTAGTCGACTGTTAATATTTAACAGCCCCCCCCCATCACTCCGCGAAGGATGTATGTGGCACAAGGCCGAGTTTACCGTGGGTTCTCTGAGCCCGTAGGCTCGGACAAAAAATATTTCCTTAGAACCGGCATAAACGGATTCGGGGCCTGTCTACCTGCCCGGACGAAACTTTGCCCTTTCGACAAAGCCTCGTCCGGGTTCCTCTCTGCCAATGCAGAGAGTTCGACAGATGAACAATCTGGTCGAATGTTCCCCAAGGCCTTCTCACCTACTAATTTTATAGTAGGCAGAAGAGTCTAACATAGACTCTTTAGAGGAAGGACACCATAACAGTTTTATATTGTAACTATACTGGGTATATGGTAATTGGAATTTCCGGGAGACAGCACGTAATCTGGTTTGATCATCAGCCTGTACGTACGGAATGCTTCTATTTTTTTTTTTCTAAATAAAAAAAAAAATCGAAGAAAAAAAAAGCAACTCAAAAAAGAAGAAACTTTTTAGCCAATCCTATAAGATTTATTATAGCGTATTCGCAGGTTTGACAGAATCGCCAGTGATAATAAAATACTTGTCGGTGCGGAACAAAACAGAAGTCGTTGAGAAAATCTTTTACTGACAAGAAGACGTGACAAAGGGCTAAAAAACGACTAAATCTCATTTCACAGGCGCAACAAATAATCCTTCATTGAAGAAGAAAGAAATGAATAATAAAAAAAATAGCAAGAAAAGGAACGATGGAAAATATAAGATAAATAAAAAGTTGTTAATAATAATAATAATAAGGACCTCGAAATTGAAATCTTAAAAATCTGGCAAATGAGGACATCAACAACTCCAGTTGTAGTTAGAGCCCTCGGAAATTATTGGAAAAGGTTCTGATAGACTCATTGAAGGGATTCCTGGTTGTCCAAGCCTTAAAGAAATACAAAGTACAGCCCACACCTTACGAAGGGTTTTATCTGTGTAAAATGTGTGCGACCTTACGTTTTTTTTTGCCTTTCTTTTTTTTTTTTTTTTTTTTTTGGGTTTTTTTTTCAACAAATTCTCAGTAGAAAATGTCATGATGCCATTTCTGACCTTAGGTCTCTGTTTGGGACCCGGAAGGAAATGAGTATACACCAGAAAAGAAAGGAAATAATAATAATAATAATAATAATAATAATAATAATAATAATAATAATATGGCAGTCCCTGCTGACTGCAATGTATCTCTGAAGATATTTAAAAAGTTGTCAAAATACATCGACCTTGAAATAGAAATCTCAAAAATGTGGCACATGGGAACATCAATAATCCCTGTTGTAGTTGGAGCCCTAGGACTGGTTGGAAAAGATTGCAGTAGACTAATTGAAGGGATTCCTGGAAGTCCATGCCTCAAGGAGATACAAAAAATTGTTCTGACAAGTACAGCCCACACTTTACGAAGGGCTTTATCTATGTATTTTTTTTTTTTTTTTGTCAGTGGAAAGTGTCATGATGCCATTTCTAACCTTAAAATGTATGTCTTCAGAAAACCACCCGTCGCAAACGAAAAAAAAAACACTAAGAAAAAGTTTTGTTAAGTTAAAGTAAATCGTGTACAGGAAATTAACGTCGAAAAGATCTGAAACCTGTAAATTGATGTAAGAACTTTAAGTAATTACTTCCTCTCGCTGACATGTCTTTCAATTTTTATTATAAACATATATATATATATATATATGTCTCTGTGTTTATGTGTGTGTGTATGTTCTTAATCTTTTTTTTCTTCTTTTTTTTTTTTTGCTTTCAAGCATTCTCCTTTAAAATTAAAACAATTTTTAAGTGAATTATCCGCGTGGCTTTGTGACAACCTTGGTCGCCATTTAAAACAGGTTTGTCATGTCTACTGTTTTGATTACACCATATTGCTCACTACTTTTTCTTTTTCCATATTTTTTTTCGTTTTCCCTTCAATCTTTCTCTGTTTCATACTCTAAGATTTATTTTTTTTTTTGCTGTTGTCCACTAATACAAGGCCCGAGAGTCTCTAAAGCTAGGACGTTACAAAATGAGGGGCGGACAAGAAGAGAGCAACCGGTGAATATTATGAGGACATGTAGAATAGTTAAACGTTGACCACCGAATTAAAGGTTTAATGTTATAGGGGTCGTAATGATTCATTTGGAACTTCTTTCCGCAATACAAAGATTCTGCGGGAAAACCTATCTCAGTGGATCTTCCTCCTTTCAAATGGAATATGAAAGGAATGAGGATGAATTGAGCAGCACTTATGCTAATGTTAAAGGCAATTGTGTTATTAGACGTTTCTTTATAAAATTCATTGACCGAGCAGCCTGGCGGGGGTCTTAGCTGTTAATGCCTCAATGTGGTGGAACTTAAAAATATAGTTCACGCTAACATTAACATTTAAAATAATTTTCGAAGTTTTATAGAAAATGATAACAAAAAGGAAACTTGCAGTTGACATCAGGAACAGACAGTTGAAATGTCTAGAGTACAAAATGAGAAAAGAGGGCTTAGCAAATCTGATACTCACAAGGCAGACTGAAAGCAAGAGGGACAGAGGAAAACCATTCATAACCTACTTAGTGATCTTAAGTAAATGGATGGTGGAACAAGGTTTAGGAGAGATAACAAAAAACAAAATTTATTAAGAGCTACAAATGACAGGAAATCGTGGAGAGCCATGACCGCCAACGTCCTGAAGCGTTACGGCAGATAGAAAAAGAATGAGCTTAAGTAAAGGGATGGCTGAATAAGGTTTAGGAGAAATAACAAAATAACAAAATTTATTAAGAGCTACAAAGGACAGGAAATCGTGGAGAGCCATGATCGATTACGCCCTGAAGGGGCATGTTATATAAACGAAGACAGAGAACTAATCATTTTTCAAGCGTCATTAGAAATGTTATATATTGTTGTAACCTAGGAAAGGTTACTGAATAGAATAATCCCACAAAGGTTGGTAATTAACAATACTACTTAGGACAAGAACAACACATATAAGAATCGCCAGCGGCATGTAGAAGAAGTAGTCAACTGCTAAAAGTGAGGCAAGCGAATTTCACAATGACTCTTCAACCGCAGACCAACATACAGTATTTACTACTGTGTTTATTTGAATGGAAACATACCCATTATCGTCCGTAGGTATGCTACAAAACACACACACACACACACACACACATATATATACAGTATAAACATAAAGAGCCAGGTAAACATACCTAAGTTTCACCTAAACGGATCGTCAGGGTGAACTGGCCAATTCACCCTGATCCCTTTAGGTGAAACCTAGATAGGTTTATCTGGCTCTTTAGGTTTATATTACGTTTGCACTACTTAGTGTATTGAGCATTTACGTCGTTATTTTTACTCGTTTTGGAGGTTTTTTTTCTTTGAACTCTGGGCTTGAATTCTGGACGATTGTTTTCGCCTCAATTTCATGTTCTTAGTTATTTCTTTTTTTATTCCTTATTTTTCCTTGGGTATTGGTTTGTTCATTTACAGGCCAAAATACCTAAGGTTTCTCCAAACGAGTACCACTATATATATATATATATATATATATATATATATATATATATTCAGTTGTCTGGATATGAGATTCTAACCCTGTTCATGCTTTTGCGATCATCAGACAAACAGGGTTTTCAAACTCATATCCACACAACTGAATATGTTAGCTCTATCACTGATATTGAGCACTTTCTAAAAAGTACTCTACATATATAATATATATTGAAATTATATATATATATATATATATATATATATATATATATATATATATATATATATATAAGTTATGAAAAACTTGGTAATCCGTGTGGGTAATCCCAAGGAGGATGAAATCCTGAGAGCTCAATGTAAATCCAGAGCCTGTATTTTACAATATTAAAAAGTACTATTGGTCGGGTAAACAAACTGTTATAGTTTAATTTTTTTTTTCAATATGTTCTCTATAAATGTGTTAATAAATACAGTATTTAACTTATATTAAATACCTAAATTATTTGTAAAAAAAAGTTAAATATTTAAATTGCTATCAAGCATTAAATTAATTTCTTCGGTTTTTTTTTTTTTTTTTTTTTTACTCATCTAACTTACTATCAAGCATTAAAATCTATTTTTTTTACATAAATTGCTAAAAACTATTTACAGCCTCTTTCTCTTTACTTCCCTCTTCTTTCTTTTTCCATTTGCTATTTTCTTTTCTCTCTTCTCTTAAATAGGTCAAGGTCTGGTCACTCCTCCCCCAATACTAAGTATGATTGAGAGAGGGATATTAAATTAAACTCTCCCTAAACTCTACCATGTCTCTTTAACTACCCCATTTACACTCTCTGTTAAATTGCAAAAACTTTGACAGAATCACTACCCATCAATTTTCATTTCATTTTTCGTTTCATCTTTTGGAAGTGCTATCTGATGATCCGGCGTCCTTTTAAAAGGGCTCTGGTGAAATAAATTATTATAATGGTACCTTAAAGTGGTCTGTTTTTCTTTAATATATATATATATATATATATATATATATATATATATGAATTTTTTTTGCATTGATGTTCACACTGAAGAAGACACTGGAGCCAGACGAAGTAGAGGGTTACAGATTAAGAGGCACAATTTAGGCCGATATATGGAGAAGATAACAGTTAATCCAAGACAGGTTAAGATTATTGTGATCGGAGAAGCATTCTCTCGGGAGCCGGTTCCATGAAGCAGTGGTTTGTAAGAAAAAGCTCCTCGAATGGAATACCAAAGGATTGAGGGTGGTTCGCTATAATGGGCGTGGCATGGCACGCCTTAGCCGTGACCGTTAGAACTGGTGGAACTAAGGGGATGTAGTTCACCTTAACACTTTCCATGGAGATAGCGATAGAGCAGCGAGGGGCTTGCGACGTTTCGTTTGTGAGGAAACGGGTTGTAGGATGGAAAATAATTCATCACCCACAAGGACGCGGAGAGTGGAAAATGAAGACTGAGAATAAGATGGCAATAGTATTCCATTTTCTTCTTGATTTAGCTCTTGTAAAGGAAGACGATGGCGGGAAAAGTCAGTTATTTACTTGAGTAGCACAGGGAAGCGACCATTTTTCCAGGATCGTATGTACAAATAGGTTATCTTCTCCATATATCCGCATAAGGCACGGGGTCCCTCTGGGCAAACACCCGTTCATCGTGACTGGCGGTAGTCCGGGGTCTGATCGGGGGGGGATACATGGTAACTAGTTTGGTTTTCGAAACATCGAGTGTAACCAGCCAGTACCCCACTCCACTGAGAAGTTACAGCTAGATGGACCATATATTCGTGGCAACTATTCATCGGGACGGAAAAAAGTTTACCTTCTAGAATGGTTGCCCTCTCAAAGCAAGAAAGCCCAGTCAACCCTGCTACTTAATCTCTTGAATTCTCGCCTTTACCGAAGTTATTTGTGAGAAAGTCAAGTTAACGTAACGAACTCGACCAGAATTCGAACTTGACTTGTTAAACATTATACTGCCCGCACATCTTCTATTCATAAACTATCGCCCATTTAATCACTGACCAAATTCGACGTTGCTGCAGAGTGACTTGTCCATAAACCTTCATAAATATTTAAATAGGCCACATGTGTGAAGCAACTTGTAATAAGCGATTTGCGTGATACGCTTGTTAACCATTACCTCCTAGTGAGACGACCTCTGTGATTCAGTTCTCTCTTTATTTTCTGTGTTATTCTTTCCTTTTTGTTTATGCTGGAAGTAGTATTATCAAATGAAGTCCTGCCTCAGGAGGGCCGTCTCCACAAACAGCACTTCTATCCCGCGAGAGGGCAGGGTTAATCCATAACGCTTGAGGTGTCTCAGAGTCGGGTATGCTTTAGGAATCTCGATTTAAACGGACTTGAGCCATATTCCGTTCGAGTGGGCGTACGAATAAATACCAACCCGCATTTTTGCATTTTTTTTTTTTTTTATCGTTTCAACCCCAAGCCAGGCGATAATGCCACTAAGACGCAGGGGAGTTACAAAGACAGAAAAAGGATAAGAAAACTTTAATGATTACGATTGCAGATAGAACAATAAAGGCGCGGTGTTCATGAAAACAGATAATTGGCGCTGCATTTAAATTTTTGAAGATTGTAGTTATCCGGGAAGCAAGAAATCGGAAGGGAGTTTCACAGGTGGGAAGAGCTAGAAAAATAAACTGTTAAAATAGAAGTAACTTCGAATGAGGCTATCCTATCAACAGGTGTATAACATCGTAACTATTGTACTGCCGTTTTGTGAACGGTTTCAGGAACGTGCAGTAGTCTGCGGTGAGACATCTCGATACCAAGATGAAACGCTGCTTGAAGGAAAAATCCTTTCCAAGGCTATAGGAGGTGCCAAGCGTCTGTGACGTGATCCCCCACTCGCAGCGCCAACTGTGACGTTCTATCCTGATCTACCACGGCGCCAGTTGTGACGTCCCTAAACAGCACCAATTGTGACGTCTTCGCCGCGGCGTCAGCTGTTCGCTCCTCGCTGCTCCGTCCGGGTGTCACTGCTCCAAACGTGACGTTCTAACCCTTTGGTGATTCGGGTAGGAATCTGGTTAGATTGATACCAGCCTCGCTGTTCCCAACCTGCTTCCAACGCCTGGTTACCAGGGTAACTGCACTGATCTCCAGTCTGCCTACCCACGTTGTGAATTGATCTTAGACAGACGAGATCAAACAGGGGTTGGGGCCGTAATGCAAGCTGAGTTCAACGGGGGTGATAACACACAAATACGCATAAAAGAAAATAAAATGAAAACTCACAAAGTTCAAAGTATCAAAGAAAAAGGTAACAAACTTTTTATGTCTAGTTGTTCGGTACATAGGACTGTGTCTATCTCCCGACCCGTTCTGTGGATTTTGGCACGACGCTTTCGCGAGGCAAATTTTAACGCTTCAAGTTGTCTGCTCTCTAAGAAATTTGTGTTTCGGTGTGTCTTTGGACAAAAGTCGAAAAACTTATTTCTGTGGTCTGGTTCTAAGTCGCTCTTCAAACTAATTGTTCTTGGTTGAAGAAGAGTCCAAAATTGTGCGTGAATCTTGGTCAGCTATCTTGATGCGGCTTGAACTACTGGGCACTCATCTCTCTGCCGTCCGGTGCTGAACTCTTCTCTCTGCCGTCCGGGGCTGAACTAACTGGGCACTCATCTCCGCCGTCGGTGCGCGAACTAACTTCTTCTCGCCAGCTTGGGTCGAACGAACTCGGCACTCAGGGCCAAACGAACTGGCCTCTTCTGCCCGCTTGGGGCGAACGAACTCTGCCCGCCGTCCGGGGCTGAACTTCTTCTCTCCAGAGTCTGAACTACTGGGCACTCATCTCTGCCGTCGGGGCGAACGAACTTCTTCTCGCCAGCTTGGGTCGAACGAACTCTGCACTCAGGGCCAAACGAACTGGCCTCTTCTGCCCGCGTGGGGCGAACGAACTCGGCCCGCCGTCCGGGGCTGAACTGATTTCTGTTTGGTGGGGCTTCGTTTTTATTGACGCCGTCAAAACTGGGGTGGGTCTGTCGGCGCCAGGGGTTCTTCGATAATTCTAAATACGTATCCACCCTTCTTATTTCTGGTTAGGATTTTCCACTTTTCCATTTTTGGTAACTCTTTTCTCACCCCACTCTCTCACTATGCTTCTGAGGGGCGTGAACTGCCCTCCCCTTCTTCTTCGTATCGGCTTCTCATACTTATACTCTGGATGGGGGCGTCGACTGATTTTCTTCGTGCGTCACGTGACCACTCTCGGCCAATGACGTCTTAGTCGGGCGTGAACAACCCGTGGCTTTGTTTTGGAAAAGAAATACCTTGCTTAACTAAAAAAAATTAATTAAATCGCCGTTATCATGAGCGGTTGATGTGACAACTCTCGGTTTCAACACGTGGCGTTTGTCAAGCAGTTTATCGCCAATTCACTGGACAGCTGGATTATCTGACATAGTCTAAGAAAGGAATTTTCTCCAAGTTTCCAGCCAATTTGGCGTCTCCAAAGCAGAAATAAAAATATGTCAGTTTCCTTCGGCTCATGTGTTGATAACAAAATTTTTATTAATGCAGGGCAAAAGTCTATTCTGTCAAAAGAAAAACTTAGCCAGTGAAAACTACTTGTGTGGGGTTTTAATTTTCCATACCCAGTCAAGACTGCAAGTTACATCTGCGTTTTGTCCATTATCAAAATCTAACGTTTTCAAAATGGATTTCTTAATTGGTGACCTCTATTGATAACACAATTCCATTTTTCGCGGATAAGCGGAAATCGGTGAACGCTTGTTTGTAGGTGACCTAGATATTTTTGACATTTGATACCTATCAACAATAACCCCTTTCTTATTCCCGTCTCTTAAGCCGTGTGTGTGTGTGTTCGCCTATGACCCGTCTCGTATTACTTTTTCCTCCCCTTCTTCTTCGTTTTCTCTTTCTCTCTCCCAAATCGCCTGAATGCATGGCGGTTCAATCCTCTCAAAAAAAAAGAAAGAATTATTCTTAAAACCTAAAATACATTTCGGACTTAAATAATCCTCAAATGGTTGATAAACCGTAAAAAAGCAAATCATATATCTATAAATATTCCTTTCAAATCGTCAGGATGCATGGTGCCACAGTCTGCCCGGTTTTCAAGATCACAGACCTGTAACCTTGCCCCTCCCAGTACAGACCCAACATTCTTCTCAGTGTCATCAGTAAACCTTTGGAGGTCATAATCAATAAGAAGGTCATCGAGCACCTAGAAAAGTACAACCTCTTCAGCAACGAACAGTATGGGTTTTGATCAGCCCAATCCACTGCTGAAGTCCTAACTACCATCACTCACAGAATGAGTGAGGCCCTTGATGACAAACACATCTCGGTGATCATAGCATTAGATATTTCAAAGGACTTCACAAAGGCTTAGTAAACAAGCTCTCCAGTTAGGAAATCACTGGAAGGGTCTTCTCGATCATAAAATCCTTCCTAACAGAAGGTAATTATTAATGGCTAGTCCTCTGGATCCCTAGCGGCCAACGCAAGCATCCCCAAGGGTCACTACTAGGACCAACCCTTTTTTTGATTTACGTAAATGATCTGCCTAAGAATATACTCAGCTCATTTGTAAACATCTATGCCGATGATACGTCTATATAGGGGCGCACTTCTTAAACCCTCGATGGTCAAAGACTGGCGACTGAGCTCACATCCAATATTGGACAAACTATCCAATGGGGTAAAAAATGGCTGGTTACATTCAATGCCTCGAAGGCCAAGCTAGTTACATTCCATCATTGCCCATCTGACCCTGAACTATCACCAATCAGGCTGAACGGAGGTCCTCTCGGGGAAGCACCTTGCCTTGAAAGACTGTTAGGCCTCAAACTCACACCTAACCTCAAGTGGAACTCTTACGTTTAATCGCTAAGAATGCAGGTAAAATGGTCGGCTCCCTGTGCCGCTCCAGTAAGTACCTGACTCCTCCTTCTATCTTCTACCTTTACAGCATCCTAGACCTGACTCTCTAGTTTTTTTCTGGGTCCTTGCCTTAGTGCAATGACGAAGGTGCTGGCGCAGGGTTGCAATCTCCGGGACCTGTCGCTTTCTACGATCCCAAATGAGTATAGAACAGATATTACGCTTTGATCTTGGCCAAAAGGTCGAGAAGCGATGATATTTATCTGACCTTTCCACTAAACCAGGATATGACATGAGCGTATTTTTCTTATATGTGGTGACCATATACAGACATATGGACGAAATTTTGTCAATCTCCGCGACCACTGTGACACTGGCGTCGATATTACATCGGCCCCACCTATCTTAGTGCGCTGTGGAAAGTACTGCCACAGAGCTGGAATTACCAGGTCGAAGAGGACCCCCGCCTCTCAGATAAGAGAACAGATTTTATGCTTTGATCACAGGAAAAGACCGAAAAGCGATTAAGAATATAAAAACGAAGACCCTGACATTTTTTGTTGTCCATAGATCCATGTGACATAATTGTTCTGTAAAGAAAATGCAATTTACGTACATTTGCACCAGAATGAATCCGATGCGCATGTGAATCGTGTGTGAATAAATATCCAATGGCTAATTTAATTTAAAGTCGTCGACAAATTTTCTTTCTTGTTCACTGTTGTCGGTCATTTAATAAAAATATATTTTTTTATACTAATAATTACATAATAAAAGGCCTAATAGTCACTCAAGGTAGAGTGACACTGTGTGATGTTGTATGAGCGTAAGAAAATGCAAGTAGCGAAGTTTATAGGGTTATCCGGGAAAGATAACAGTTAAGAGGTCAAGATTATAGTGATTGTGAAAACATCCTGCTGGGAGTCTGTTCCACAAAGCAACAGTTCTTGGGAAGAAGCTGTTCAAATGGAACTTACTTCTTAATATAGGAATATAAAAGGAAAAGATAGCTGTTAAACCTAGACATGAAGAGGTCAAGATTGTAGTCATTGGGAAAACATCCCGCAGGGAGTCTGTTCCACAAAGCAACAGGTGTTGAGAACAAGCTCTCTGACTGGAGCTTACTCCTTACTATAGAAATACGAAAGGAAAAGATAACGGTTGGGCCTAAACTTCAAGAGGTTAAGATTGTAGTGAACGGGAAAGCATGCTGCCTGGAGTCTGTTCCATAAAGCAGCATTTCCTGAACTGTGGAATTTCCTCCTTTCTAATGGAATAAGAAAGGAATGGGGATGATTCACACCTTTGTACGTGGCATGGCGGGGCCCAGTTGTAAAGGTCAGGGTTGGTGGTACCGAGGAATGTAGATCGTCAGAACTCATGCCATGGAAATAGCGGTAGCGCGAGGTCTGAGATGTTTAATCTGTGCGAAAATTGTCGTAGACTGAAAAATAATAGATTATCCACGCGGCCGTGTAGAGGCCTTTGGAAATCTGTCAAGACAGGCAAGTGAGGACTGGGCAGCTCCAATCCAGGCATGGCAGAAATACTCCCTTAATGATCTGGCTCTTTACAAAAGATAGAGTATAGCACGGGGAATCAGATACTTACTGGAGCGGTCCAATGAACTGACCATTTTTCCACTTGAGGTCTGATCCCTTCACAATTACCATATATGGTATCAGGAGAACTGCCCCCGTGACAACTATCATAGCAAAGGGAGTCAGATACTTACTGGAGCGGTCCAATGAACCGACCATTTTCCCAGCATCTTTAGAAATAGATCTGATAAATGGGTTCCACTTGAGGTCTGATCTCTTCACAATTACCATATATGGTATCAGGAGAACTGCCCCGTGACAACTATCATAGCAAAAGGAGTCAGATGCTTACTGGAGCGGTACAATGAACCGACCATTTTCCCAGCATCTTTAGAAACAGAACAGATATATGAGTTCCACTTGCGGTCTGATACCGTCACAATTACCATATATGGTATCAGGAGAACTGCCCTCGTGATAACTATCAAAGCAAAGCAAAGGGAGTTACTGGAGCGATTTTCCTAGCATCTTTAGAAATAAATCTGATAAATGGGTTCCCCTTGAGGTCTGATCATTTCACAATTACCATATATGGTATCAGGTGAACTTTTCCCACAATCTTTAGAAAGTAGATCTGAAGCGGTAAATGGGTTTTTCCAAACATCTTTAGAAATAGATCTGATAAATGGGTTCCACTTGAGGTCTGATCTCTTCACAATTACCATATATGGTATCAGGAAACTGCCCCGTGACAACTATCATAGCAAAGGGAGTCAATACTATCGGTACAATTTTCCCACCATTTTCTTTTTAGTAATAGAATGGATATATGAGTTTTATTTGAGATCTAGGATGAGGTCCTTGAGAGAAGACCTATACATCATGGTAGGCTAAAGTTCAAGGTCTGCTCTGGCGCAACGTACGTTACTTGACTGAGATAAAAGAGATAAACAGATAGAAATAAAAGCGTCTGTAGGAAAATTAAATATAACCTTGTTTCTAATTAAGTTAAATCTAGCCAATACCAAAAGGTGAAAGCGCAGGCGTGGGTTAGGGTTAGGGTTAGGTTTGGTCAGTGAGGGTACCGTGTATATTACTCTGGTACGAGTGTGAGAATTGCTCCACAGATGTTAGATTTTAATGAAGAAGAACTTTAATTATAGAATTCGATGCTAATTCTCTTGCATAACGATCTTTTGAAGGTATTATTTTCCTCGGGATTCCTCCGACAATTTATTCACATTAAGAAAGAAAGAAAGAAAAATTTTGGGTGACGAACGTTAAATATCGAGAAATCTCGGCTGTTTACGTTAACATCAAACAATCATCACCATTTTTTTCTAATTTTGGAAAAAAAAAACCTTTTACGAAAAAGAAAACAATTCAAAAATAAAACAAAAATAGATAATATTCTTGATAAGAATATAAAGAAATATATAAAAAGAAGAAAAGAAGGAAAGAGTGGAAAAGAAAGCAAAATGTAAAAGAAAACAACAATATAATGCTCTGTATAAGAAAGAAAGAAGAAAAACTGAAAAAAGGAACAGAAAGCAAAAATGAAAAAAGACAATTTATACTCCTGCATAAGAAAGAAAGAACGAAAAGAAAGAAAGAAAGAAAGAAAGAAAGAAAGAAAGAAAGAAAGAAAGAAAGAAAGAAAGAAAAAAAAAGAAAGTAAGAAAGAAAAAAATGAAAGAAAAAAGAAAGAAAAGATTTGGGTGAGTCACGAACGTTAAATATCGAGAAATCTCGGCTGTTTACGTTGACATCAAACAATCGTCGCCATTTTGTTTTTTAAACATTTTTTTTTCTAATTTTGGAAAAAAAAACCTTCTACGAAAAAGAAAACAATTCAAAAATAAAACCAAAAAGATAATATTCTTGATAAGAATATAAACTAATATATAAAAAGAAAGAAAGAAAGAAAGAAAGAAAGAAAGAAAGAAAGAAAAGATTTGGGTGAGTCACGAACGTTAAATATCGAGAAATCTCGGCTGTTTACGTTGACATCAAACAATCATCGCCATTTTGTTTTTTTTCATTTATTTTTCTAATTTTGAAAAAAACCTTCTATGAAAAAGAAAACAGTTCAAAAATAATTAAAAAAAAAGATAATATTCTTGATAAGATTATAGACAAATATAGTACCAAGAGAAAGTTGTGGGCTTGTATGATGGGTTTAAGGCAAGATTTGAACTGAAAGTACAACCCAAAACGTCATGGGGAAATAAAGTCAGATATTTTTGCTTAAATTACATGGTGTATCATTGATGATTTTCCTCCGTATTCCATTGGCGGGAAGTTCCACTCAAACGACAACTTCTCGCAAACAACTGCTCTGTCGATGTTTCCCCGATCAATATCTTAACCTGTTCAAATTTAGAGTTGACTATTATTATCCATTGAAACCTCGCCTTAATGTAAACCTCTACATCGAGTGGCCCCCGGGCTTTGTACAGGGTGAACCTTAATGTAAAAAAATGATGAGTAAGATAACAAAAAATACATAACAGCATTTCTTTTGGTTCTTTTTGGCGCAGTTTTCCTTTACCAACTCCGTGATTTAGGTTTCAGAGTAGTACTTCTACTAGAGTGGACGCCATGTTAGACGAAATTGCTTAGTCTATTCGGCTATTTAACCTATAGATAGTTGTGTTCTATTCTTCTTCTTCTTCTTCTTCTAATCCTCCTCCTCCTATGTGCTGAGTTCCTTCAGAGCGCTGACGATCATGGCTCTCTACAATTTCCTTTTTTACGGCTCTTAATAAACTTTGTCTTTTTGCTATCGTTCTTAAAACTTGTTCCACCATCATGTAGCTCCCTAGGTAGGATATGCACTGTTTTCCTTTGCCCCTCTTGACTTCAATCTGTCCTGTGAGTATCAAAATTTCCAAGCTATCTTTCCTCATTACGTGCCATAGACATTTAAATTATTTCTCCCTGATGTTAAGTGCAAGTATCCTTTTTTACCATCTACTCTAAAACTTTGTCGCTGCTCACATGTTTGGTATCCTCAGCATCCTTCTGGAGAACCACAATTCTGTTGCTTCAGATCTCTTCATCTGGCGTTAAATATTGAGACAGAGGGTCAAGTCTCGACCGTTTATGCTAACTTTGAACAATCATCGCCATTTTGTTTTGTTTTTTAATTTTAGTTTTCATTTTGAAAGAACCGAAAAAAAAACACTTAAAAAATAATAAAAAGATAATGCTGTCGATACTCAAATTAAGAATGTAAACAAATATGGCGTCAAGAAAAGTTGTGGACTTGTGTGGTGGGTTTTAGGCAAGACTAGTAGCATGGCCCGGCGTTGCCCGTGCTTGATTCAAAAATCGTATGACTCATACAGCAATCGCTCTCACTTGACTTAAAATATTTTTGCCCTTCCTTGCCTTTTAAAGGAGTGCCCTTTGCCGTGATGATGTTGCTACATGCCTTACTTCTTGCCTATCTCACACTGCGAATTTTTTCTAAGCTCTATACTAAACATTAAATCTGTTACGAAAAAAGAACTAAACAAAATGAACACAAAACGATCAGCTCTAAAAAGGACTCTAACTGGAAAAACCGAATGAAAAAGAATGTTAACAACAAATACTTTTTCACACCAAACCCAGTTCTGCGGAATCAGAATCAACGTTGAGTTTAAGCAAGCGAATGAGCCAATTGAAGTAAAGTGCCATACAGATTTAAATTTTTCCCACTTCTGACGAATGCAGCTATAGATTTTTTTTTTTTGCATGCTAGCATGCTAGTTAACATTCGTGTCAGTCAGCTGTTGGCTCTCATGCTGACCAATAGAATCTTCCTGCCTATTCGTGGCAACCAGCTATAGGCTCTCACTCTGGTCAGTACAAAATGGCCACAAACTACATGAAAACTGCCGTAGAAGCATGAAAAAATCGATTATTTCCCCTATCGACGGGAGCTGGGAAATGCAAAGTCGGTCTTGGCCTTCCCCGCTAACTTGGAGCATGTGCATGTAAATTTTGGTGCAGATCCGTTGAAAATTGCGACCGTGCATTCGTTACACACACACACACACACACACACACACACACACACACATATCCTGCCTTTTATAGATAGAGATTTGAACATTTACTGAAACGGACCAATTCTTGGTTTCATCTGCCATTTTTGTGTTCCTATTTGCTTTGAAGTCACGATGCTTTATAATTACTTAACTGTATCCCTTTGGCGTATTGACACTGCTCTTTACGAACGTTTTACCTGATTACTGTTCCTTTGCCTACTTTTGTCTTGCATATGTATTGAGTTTTTTAATATTTCGCCCCGTTCTTATTTTCTTATTATTTTTTATTGAAAACATTGTCAGTTCCGTTTATTGGACATTTTTGCCAGTTAAACTTAACCATGGCCAATTATTATATACAACGCCACATAACGGGCGTTAAGGGTATTCTCCTGGCAGACAAAGTTTATGATTTGATAATTTTACAAAAGAAAATCTGTTATAAAGAAACGAAAGTTAAAAAGAATTAGTTCATAAGTTTTGGTTATAACGTGGATAAAGAGATTATTGGATTATAAGATTAACGCGTGGATTACGAGAAGAGAACGGATATACATCTGTATGACGACTGGGACAGACAATTCCGTTCAAATGTCACCGAAATTTACGTCTTTAGTAAGCTCGCCTTAGATACTAAGTGACTAAACATATTTTCAAGGCGACACACCTTCCTGATGAAATATACAACCACGAGTTAAAAAAAATTAAACATCCTAGCTAAAAAGTCAATAGACGCATATTGTGAGGATTCGCAGGATAAAGGTTGGACTATGACACCACAATCCGAAGCCACATTGGAATAGCAATTTTTTTTTTCAAAAGCTAAGCAAAGTATTAGGAAACAGGAAAATTTCGATAGAAACCAAGAAAAGAGTACTGGACTGTTATGTAATATCGGTCCTCCTATATAGCAGCTGGGCAATTTCCTCTCAGATGAAGAAGAGACTTGAGGTAACAGAAATATAGCTCTACAGAAGGATGCTGAGGAAAACATAGACGGAACATATGAGGAACGAGGAAGTTTTAAAGAAAACAAAAACAAAATGGGAAATTATAATTAAAAAGTGACAGTTGAAATTTCTGGGGAACACAATGAAAACGAAAGACTTGGAGAATTTGACACTCTCAAGGTATATGGAAGGCAAGAGGGGAACAGAGAGGAACCTACTTAACGAACTGGAGAATTGGAAGTTGTGGAGACCAATGATCCCACACGCACTGGAGGGACACATACAAGATTGAGGTGGGGGAATGGCAAAAAGACAAATATTACTAAGAAATACATTTCCGACAAATTTGTTTTGAAATTACCAAGCCAACACGTTGGTCATACCGTGTCCAATTTAACGTTTCATTACACATTTCACGCCTCGCTTCATTTTTTTTAATAAGCAAATAGCTGACAGCAGGTTCCCCTCAAGTAGAATTCCGGTTTGGAATATGTTGTCAGCTATGGTTTATCCAGCCCCCACCCCCCTTTTTTTCGTTTGTTTTTAACAATGGAATATCCTCATCCACCCCAAGACTAAACTTTTCTGGAAGAAGATAATTTTTTCACGTTCAATAGTTCTTGAAATTGGTTGGGATGCTTTTGGGAGAATATGATGAAAATTTGTATTTTCTCGAACTATTGTTCGAATCTTTCAAAAGTGTAGACGTTTCGACCCATTCCCGCGGGTTATCTTCAGGTGTCCATAATTTTTGGCAGAATATAGAATAGGCCTGTGTTGTGCTATTTTTTGTCCCTGGAAAGCCTGTCCTCGTTCCCTCATGCTGAACCTGAGTTCAGATCCCATTCCCAGATATTAAACGCGAAATATAAAGCATGTCACAAAGAACTGTTGGATCTGCTCGTTAACCTTAACATATTTGGGAAGGATATTAGAATAAAGCAGAATTTATCCTGCATACGGATAGAAAATGAATTCAGTAAATACAGGAAAATAGAAAGGTGTATATGACAGTATTGAAAGTAGCTTCCCTCTGCCTTTTCTATAAATACTTTCACGGCAATTGTTCTGATGAACTTTGCTCTGTGATCAACTGCAATAAGTCTGTTGGCTTTCCGGGCCTTAACTCTGGACAAGACGGGTCGGTCAAGATATTCGGCGGTCCCGATCTTCTCTTGGAAATGAATTGATCGGAGGTTCGGGAAAAGGCCGAGGTCGCAGTACGTCTGCGATTTCGGAGGAATCTTTCCTTAAAGAGGAAGGCTAAAGGTATGTACCACGCAAACCTACCTGATTCTCCTTTATCGTCTCTCCGTGCTTCCACATTTCTAATGGGTCTAATTAGGGTCTTGTTCTCCTTCTTGTGGGGAAGGTAGTTCGGGAGATCTGCTATTTCCACCCTTCTGAAGGCGATCTAGGTATGCCTAGCGTGGAGATTCGTCAATATACGCTTGGCATCGCGTTCCTAGATCGAATGTGTCAGCAACTGGATGGTGAGGGCGTATTCTGGAAGAAAGACGCCCATAAGAACTTCCCATCCCTGAGGAGTGTGCACTCGTGCGAGGAGGAACCCCCACCGTTTACACCGAGGCGAGTTCTTCTATCGGGAATGTCGGATTGCTTTCAAGCACCTCTTAGGGCGACGATGGTCTCTCCGACGCCCATGTGTCGTCCTGTGGCATTATATAATGTGTTTGCTAGGAGGTTCATTTAAGATGATTTAATAGGCGAGCAGGAGGCTAGCTCCATATGGCCTTGGGCGCGCGGGTTGAAATGCCACCCTAATAATGAAGCATCACTCGGCTGATGGTCGAAAGGCCTTCTGGGTCGGCAATAGACTTTGTTCGGTTGTTTTGGAAAAATCTCCAAACTACTTTCCCTGTGGTGTGGCTGTGGAGACCCTGGGTCACACCTTTTTCCACTGCAGTGTCGTAGTCCCGTAGTGCAAATTTATTGATGCTATCATGGGTCGCATGCTGCGCAGATAGTTCTTTGTCGTCGAGGCCAGTTCTATTTATAGCAATGTGGTACCGCCGTTGACTAAGGCTAAGCAACATGAGTTCTTTTGCTTGCTAGGCATTATGAGAGTCGTGATATGTACGACGCGACAGAAGGATTTCTATGAAACGAGAAGTTTACCTCTTCCCAACTGATCTTGTAGTTTATGCATCAGGTCAAGATTCGGACGAAAAGGCGACGACTGTGTTGGAATTTTTGGGTAGTACTAATGAGCCAGCCAAAATGAGCTGACTCATTTTATAGTTCACCAACAGAAGGGTTAACCAATCAGAAGGCTCAAAATATTCAATGCGGCGTGTATAAAGGCAGCCACGTTTTTACCAAATATTCACTGACAGCCCGCCTTTGATATCGAAGACTGGAGAATTACAGAACAGCTGCTGGTGGTATTGGCGATATAGTCAGATTCAGTAGAGTGTCTGACTCGTGAGTATTAATCTTTAACGTTGTTTCATTGAACAGATTACGTACTGCGCTGTATTCTATATTCATAGACTATGATGAACATGGTTAACAACGACTGTCTCCACCAGAATTTGGCAAAAGGTGGGTGTGTCTTTGTTGGGGCGCACCCACCTTCTGACTGATAATGGACTTATCCCTCTACGATATAAGTCAGTGCTAGAGAGAGTAGTTGTGTTGTGTGAAGGATCAGGTTCAGCTACAACAGTCGAGATCAGGTTACCATTACATACCGTTGGACTGTAGACTTTTGCTATTGTTATTTACTAACAGGCGTTCCTTATTGCTATTGTTGTTAATTACCTCTTACAAATATACCAGTATTTATCCCTACAACTGTGTTTGTCTTTATTCGAATACACACACGCGGGAACACTCTCAACATCTCAACAGTCTTGCGGGTTTGTGTCGAATAAAAGAAGCTGAGTTGGGGTGATATTTTGATGCCGGTTAGGCACCCGAATGTTATGAACTCTGTGTTGAACATTGGTAACCCCACCCCAAAAAATAGGGTAGTTTATGTTATGCGTGTTTATTAAAGACATAATCGTTCGCATGCAGTGCAGAAAGTTCTTTGTCTTCGAGGCCAGTTCTGTTTGTAGCAATATGGTACCGTCGTTGACTAAGGCTGAGAAACATGTGTTTTTTTGCTTGCTAGGCACTATGAGAGTCGTGATATAGACAGCGCGACAGAAGCATTTCTATGGAAACGAGAAGTTTACCTCTTCCCAACTGATTTTGTACTTTAAGCATCAGGAATACTGTGATATATTAGGTTGGTGCAAAACTAATGACGTAATAATGTCGTTTTTTGACGTATTTTTAACGTCAAAAACGACATTATTACGTCATTAGTTTTGCACCAACCTAATATTTGGCTCAGTAATCGTTGTTAGCTAAATTTAAGAAAACCAACATTTCCCTATACCTCTTCCCTTATTCCTCTTTTGGCCTTGTGCCACATTTTTTATATTAAAACAAAATAAATATTACTTTCCTCTATGATACCTAGACTTCATGAATTTAAGCAGAATATTAAATTGGTGGCAAGATCTTATCATTTTACAGTTGAGAAGTTCGCATTCGTGCGAGACAAGTTCCCCTTCTACCATAAATGTCGGATTGCTCTCAAGTACCTCTTACCGCCGACGGATAGTCTCTCCGACACCCATGCGTTGTCCCGTAAGGCATTATATCCTGTGTTTGCTAGGAGGTCCATTTAAGATGATTTGACAGGCAAGCAGGAGGCTAGCTCCATCTGGCTTTGGGCGCGCGGGTTGAAATGCCTCACTAATTCTGAGGCATCACTCACTTGGCTGGTGATAGGAAAGCCCTCCCACCCTGGGTCGGCAAATCTCCAAACCGCGTTCGCTGCAGTGAGTTGGTGGCGACCCTGGGTCACACCTTCTACTGCAGGGTTGTAGTTCCGTTATGCGTGTTTATTGAAGACATAATCGGAAAGTTCTTTGTCATCGAGGACAGTTCAGTTTGTAGCAATGTCGTACCATCGTTGACTAAGGCTTTCCTCTATGATAGCTAAACTTTATGAATTTAAGCCCAGTATTAGATTGGTGGCAAGATCTTATCATTTTACAATTGAAATGGTTAGGTGTTGTCCTAACAGTTTCTTTTTTCGCACTTCTCACTTATGGAACTCTCTTCCGGCTTCTTGCTTCCCAGTCAAAGTTAATCTTCAAAAATGTAAATGTCAATCGTTTACTTCCGTCTTCTGAATTCCTCTTCTTTTATTGCACTCTCTCCTTAATAATGTCTTTTCTCACATTCTGTAACACTTAGTAACCCCTTGCATCATAGTGGCTTTATTGCCTTGCTTGGAGTTAAACAACAAGGAGTCACCAGACTTATTCAATCAGAAGAGAGAATTAGAAGTCCTACCAGAATTCATTCTTGGTGGCCATAATCTTAACAACCTAAGATATGCTGGTGACACAGTGTTGACAACAGATATAGAAAGGAAACTATAAGAGTTCATATTGAAGGTGAGTGACGGAAAGCGAGAAGAAAGGACTAAGTGTCAATAGCAAAAAAGATAGAATGTATGGTTGTTAGCAAAATGGAAGAGCAAATTACAAATTGGAGATGCCAAAATCTACGCTTAGACAATCACCAATGATTGTGGCAAGATGGCAAAGTTGATTAACAAGATTAAGGAAGACATGTCCTTCTTATTATTCTTACACACGCCATGTCGGTTCAGGGCATGGATTATCGTGGCCCTCTTACAACTTTGAAAAATTATGAGAAGACAAAATAAAACGAAAACACTCACCTTTGAAATGACATGAAAGTCCTTTGGGGTTCCATTAGTTTATTTCTTTTCTTCTCTCTCTCTCTCTCTCTCTCTCTCTTCTACCCTTTAACACTTTCACTCTCCTTTCTTTCTTTCTTTTACTCAATTGGCTTCTCTTTATCATTCATAATAATTATTTTCATTTCACTCTCTAATATTGCTTGTTTCTTTTTGATCACTCTCTCTCTCCCCCCAATTCCTCCTCTTTCTCTGTTACTTCTTCTCTTTCACTCTTTAACGCATCCACTCTCCCTCCATTGTTCTTTCTTTCTTTCTTTCTTTCTTTCTTTCTTTCTTTCTTTCTTTTTTACTCAGATGCCTTCTCTCTGCAATTCATGATTATTTCCCTTTTGCTCTCTCATATTACTGATTTCTTCTCTCTCTCTCTCTCTCTCTCTCTCTCTCTTCAATTTCTTCTTTTTCTCTTTCACTATTTTCCACTCTTTTTGCTTACATTTCTTATATTCTCTCACACTTCCGTTCTCTCTCTCTCTCTATCTATCCTCTGATTTTTCTTTCTTTCTTTCTTTCTTTTTTCCGCTCACTCACACATTCATTATAATTATCTCCCTTTTACTCTCTTGTATTGCTTATTCCTTCTCTCTCTCTCTCTCTCTCTCTCTCTCTTTCTATTTCTCTCTCTAATTACTTCGATTTTTTTCTTTATTTCTCCTCTCCACCTTTTTTGCCTTCTTTTCTTTTATGCTCTAACACTTACACTTTCTCTATCCTCTTTCTTTCCTTTTTCTTTACTTCTTTTTTCTTTCTTCTTTCCTTTCTTTCTTTCTTTCTTTCTTTAAGAAAAAGCTTCCTTCTTTTAATCATTCATTGTAATTCCCTTCTCTTCACTCTCTTGACCTGTTTTCTCCTTTTCTCGCCAGTTTTACTTTCTTCTCTCTCTCTCTCTCTCTCTCTCTCTCTCGTTTATTTACAAGCTCTCGATTTTTCTCCCTTTCTTTATTTCCCTATCACTCTTTTTTACTTTTCTCGCTATATCGCGTGCTCTCTCTCTCTCTCTCTCTCTCTCTCTCTCTCTCTCTCTCTGTCTCCTTCACTTTCACTCTCATATATTCAATATCTTTTGTCGTCTGTGTAGCTCCTTGTAAAATCCAAAGGGCGAAGATCAATTGTTTTCCAAAGGAAAATCTGTTTCGTTTCTGACCCGTCTGTTCGTTAGGTGTACAAGGAAGATCAGAGAAATTTATAGCTCAGCATCTACATTTTTTTTTATCTTGCATCATCACCGCTTTTAGACTATCGATGTTTTTCTTCTTCCTTTATTTCAGTTAATTTTTCTTTCTTTTTTCGTTCATTCAATGTTTTCAATAAAAAAAAATAAAAAAAGGTATTTGACAGAATTAATATCCTTTCCGTTTCTGCTTTCGGATAAAGTATGAACGATGGCGACTTCTTTAAATAATAGAAAGCCCGGTGTACAATGAATCAAATAAGACTAAATCGTACAAGGTTATTTGTCGTCTGCTCATGGGAATTTTGTTTTTCACCAATATGAATGAAAATAAGAACTTTTGTTGATGATTTATATTTTTTTAGGCCTTACTTTTTCTTTTTTATTCGTTATTTTTTTTTATATCTTTCTTTTATTTAATTCTCACGTTGGGTTGTCTTTGTATCTCGTTTTTGTGAGAATCTCATGTAATTCTCCAAGGTTTCCCACAATGCAATTCACAGTTCCCGTCTTGATTCTCAGTTCATGAACACAATCACGAAAATGGTATCGTCTGTTTTTTTCACAAGAGACAATGGCAGACATGGTATGCGACTTTTTCCCTGAAAGGAAAGAAACAGAAAAATAATGAAAACATTTTCTATATACAAATGAGAAAAAAGAAATATTTATATCATTTTTTTTTTCAATTTGTTTTTTATAACGGAACACTGAAGCTTAAAGTTAGTTTGGTTTATTCTGTTTTATACCAGCCTAAATAGAGGTTATTTAATGCCGACAAGATTTTTAGGATAGGTTCGTATAAATAGAATACGTATTCTTTGTAAACAATCAGTTTGTATATCAGGTTTAATTGACGTATTTTTGCAAAGAGGGTATTTGTCAAGAGTCTTGCAGGTAATAAATTTTCCAAAAAATGTATTGTTGGTAATAATCTTTTTTTTCCAAAAATGCATTGCTGGTAATAACGTTTTTTTCCCAAAAATGTATTACCGGTAATAATCTTTTTTTTACAAAATTCTATTGCTGGTAATAATCATTTTTTTTTCCAAAAATCTATTGCAAGTAATAATCTTTATTTCAAAAATGTATTGTTAGTAATAACCATTTTTTTTTCGAAAAATGTGTTATCGGTAATAATCTTTTTTTTTTTCCAAAAATTTATTGCTTGTAATAATTTTTTGTTTCCAAAAATATATTGCTGGTAATAAGCTTTTTTTTCCAAAAATGTATTACCGGTAATAATCTTTTCTTTTTCAAAAATGTATTGCTGGTAATTATCTTTTTTTTTCCAAAAATCTATTGCTGGTAATAATTTTTTTCCAAAAATCTATTGCTGGTAATAATCTTTTTTTTTCAAAAATCAATTGCTGGCAATAATCTTTTTTTTTTTTCAAAAATCTATTGCTGGTAATAATCTTTTTTTTTTCCTAAAATCTATTGCTGGTAATAATCTCTTTTTTTCAAAAATCAATTGCTGGCAATAATCTTTTTTTTCAAAAATCTATTGCTGGTAATAATTTTTTTTTTTTTTAAATCTATTGCTGGTAATAATCTTTTTTTCACAAAAATCTATTGCTGGTAATAATCTTTTTTTAAAAAAAATCTATTGCTGGTAATAATTTAAAAAAAAAAATCTATTGCTGGTAATAAACTTTTTTTTCAAAAATCAGTTGCTGGCAATAATCTTTTTTTTTCCAAAAATCTATTGCTGATAATAATCTCTTTTTTTCAAAAATCAATTGCTGGCAATAATCTTTTTTTTTTTCAAAAATCAATTGCTGGTAATAATTTTTTTTTTTTAAATCTATTGCTGGTAATAATCTTTTTTTCACAAAAATCTATTGCTGGTAATAATCTTTTTAAAAAAAAAAATCTATTGCTGGTAATAATCTCCTTTTTTTTTCAAAAATCAGTTGCTGGCAATAATCTACTTTTTTTTTTCACAAATCTATTGCTGGTAATAATCTTTTTTTTAAAAAAAAAAAATCTATTGCTGGTAATAATCTTTTTTTTTTTCAAAAATCTATTGCTGGTAATAATCTTTTTTTTTAAAAAAAAAAAATCTATTGCTGGTAATAATCTTTTTTTTTTTTTAAAAATCAATTGCTGGCAATAATCTTTTTTTTTCCAAAAATCTATTGCTGGTAATAATCTTTTTTTTTTCAAAAATCAATTGCTGGCAATAATCTTTTTTTTTTTTTCAAAAATCTATTGCTGGTAATAATCTTTTTTTTCCAAAAATCTATTGCTGGTAATAATCTCTTTTTCTTTTAAAAAAAAATCTATTGCTGGTAATAATCTTTTTTTAAAAAAAAAAAAATCTATTGCTGGTAATAATCTTTTTTTTCCAAAAATCTATTGCTGGTAATAATCTCTTTTTTTCAAAAATCAATTGCTGGTAATAATCTTCTTTTTTTTTCAAAAATCAATTGCTGGTAATAATTTTTTTTTTTTCAAAAATCAATTGCTGGCAATAATCTTTTTTTTTTTTCCAAAAATGTATTGCTGGTAATACTTTATTTTTTTCCCAAATATGTATTGCTGCTTATAATTTTTTCCTAAAAATGTATTACTGGCAATAATTTTATTTTTTCATAAATGTATTGTTGGTATTTATACTATAAAAACCTATTTTTGCACTTTAATAGTGTTTTGAAACCGGTTTAGGGGTTAACTGTTTGCCCATAGCTGAGACCCTAACAGGTGCTACCACCCCGGGTCTGGATGAATATCGGAACGGCAGCCATTAAAAGGTGTTTCCACTCTCCTCAAAACCTCCTGATAGTAGGCTGAATGGTTTATCGGCATATCCAGGATGCAAAAGGCGCAGTCAGCGTATTCTCAGACGCCAGCTGACAAGGCGACTGAAGCTTAGATTTGGTTGTTTCAGTCAATTTAGTCGTGTTCAGTGTTAATGGCTAAATATGATAGCAGGAGGGTAGTTCTTTGTAGGGTGTGACAGAAATACTTCCAGCATATACCCCACCCTCCACATAATGGTAAGAAAAGTCATCATCTAGCTAATGGCTTACCATTATGTGAGAGGTATTTCTGCCGATCACTTTTACCGCGAGACGCTATGAGCTATAGTCTATTTTTGTTTCTTACTCGAATCACTCCGAGCAAGGGTGTGGAGGAAAATGAAAAGGTTTTAGAGATAACCAGAAACCCAATCCTAAACAGAAAACAAGGGAGATACCTTTACTCCTGTACAAAAGACCTATGAAAACTAACTGATATGTCCTCATAAATACGTTGGACACTATTGTAAGTGTGGTTAATATGCTGTCTAAGTATCCACTACTAGCAGTGGTTTACCTACTTCACGCCGCTGGCGAGTATTGTATTTTGTTGATGTTATAAAGATTACCATTTCATTTCCAACCTCCGTTTTTGTTATTCCTCATTCAGTAACCTTTCCTAGGTTACAACAATAGTAAAATCATTTGTAATGCATTTTCATACCAAAATCATTGACAATGCATTTTGTTAGTAAATTCATTGTCAATGCATTTTCATAGTAAAATCATTTGCAATGCATTTTCATAGTAAAATCATTTGCAACACATTTTCATAGTAAAATCATTTGCAACACATTTTCATAGTAAAATCATTTCCAATGCATTTTCATAGTAAAATCATTTTCAATGCATTTTCATAGTAAAATCATGTGTAATGCATTTTCATAGTAAAATCATTTCCAATGCCTTTTCATAGTAAAAAATCATTTCCAATGCATTTTTCATAGTAAAATCATTGTCAATGCCTTTTCATAGTAAAATCATTTGTAATGCATTTTCATAGTAAAATCATTTCCAATGCATTTTCATAATAAAACCATTTGCAATGCATTTTCATAGTAAAATCATTTCC
>CAHIKZ030001513.1:1925000-1975000 GCA_903632075.3 Acanthosepion pharaonis | reverse complement strand
CCAATACAAAGTTAATGTTTATGGACTCAAATATAAACAACCAGTTTGTACCTATCCTTAAACCAAGTTAGTATATAAAAACCAAAATATAAGCGACCATTAGTTACCTATCCCCTAACTAAATATATATATAGAGAGAGAATTTTTTATTAACGTTTTACCGCAGGTAACGCATCGATACCTGTAGAACACAGTGGAGGGTACAGGTAGTGAAATTAAAATACAGAGAAAACTGAGAATGGGGAGGTTTGAGGAAAGAACAAAAAAGTAACAGGTTTCAAGAAAACGGAAGATAACGATTGACTTTTCATTTAATTTTCTGAAGATTGTAGTTACCGGGGAAGCAAGAAATCTGAAGGGATTTCTTCAGGCGAGAAGCCCAAGAAAAGAAGCTGTTAGAGTAGAAATGGCGTTCGCATCTCGATAGTTCGACCGTAAAACGATGGGACCTAATTGCCAATCTAGTAGCACGTTTAAATTCATGTGGTCGGGGCACAAGTGAAAAAGGCTCATTAAAAAAGTTAGAAAATATTGTTAGAACAGACAGAGGGAAGCCACATTATGTCGGTGAGAAAGTGACTGAAGCCGAGCAGCCAGGTCAGGATCGATTTCATATACAGATCTTTCTTGAATATATACAAAAATATTTATCTATCCCAGAACCAAGTGAATGCTTATAGACTCAAATATAGACAACCGTTTCTTTATCTATCCCCGAACAAAGTTAATGCTTATGAACTTAAAATGAAAAAAAAACATTTTGTTTATAGTTACTTTGTTCAATCTTTTTTCAATAAATATATTCTGATTGTTTATTGAAAAAAAAGTTTGAACAAATTAACTACAAACAATTTTTTAGCTATCCTCTGCCAGCCACAATGATGGAGAAAGCATTAGCTCGAACCATCGCCAGTGAGACACGCTGCAAGAGCCACTCCGTTTCGCGAGGCTCGTCCCTTAATCGAGACGCCATCGTGCCAATTCTCTGAAGGAACGCCATCGAACGAGGGCCAATAACCCCTGAAGTCTCCACTAGCACAGGAGTAAAAAAAAATCTATCAGCAAGAGAAGAATATTTAACTATTTTTTTTTTTTGTCTCTGCGTCCCGGGCGACGGATCCTGGCTCAACCGCGGACCTGATCAAATTACCGGTCGAAAATGTATCCGCACAAGTCACATCCCAGATCAATGACTTCCCCATTTTAAAAGGGAAAATGGTAATGCCATCCGGCCGCTTTACATCACCACGGTCGGTACCTACGGGTTCGATTTGGGAAGGGAACCCAGCTGCATCCAAACCTCTTTTGATGATTTCGTGGAAAGCGGCTGGCACTACGACGACAGGAGAGAGGATGCCAACCAAACTCATTGATGGAGGCTCCACATCTGCATCTGTGACGCTCACATAATTTGAGTCCAAGACGGATCCTGACTCCGACCCGAGTGCACTCATCATCTAGAAGGGTTCCGGTATATGAAGAGGGCACTGCATTGAGCCAGGCGCCACTACTCGGTTGTGAAGCAGATAGTAGACAGGCGAGGTGATGCTGATCTAGAGAGAGCCTCAAATTAGTAATTATTGTTTTTTTATAAACGCCAAAAATATTCAACTGAATGACGTCATAATTCCTATTCCTGAAAAGACAAAGAATATTCAAGAGGAATAAATGAAAAACAACTGATTTTGACATGAAATTGTCTAGCAAGCACTGACATGTCCTCAAATCACCCGCCTTACACCGTAACCTAGTTATTGAGATTCCATGTTGTGACGGTCATAGCAATGGTGGCTCCCATCTTCTCTCCAAATAACATGCAACCGGTTATATTGAGTTAAACTTCAGCAGCATTATGAAGTTTTACTCGATTTTTCTTTCTTTTTTACAGTAAGGTTCATCCTGTAGAAGGCCCAGTATCCAATTGAGGAAGAGGGCTACGTTAAGGGCTAGTTTATACGGATAGGCGGCGAAGATAGCGGTTAACTCTAATCTTAAACAGGTTAAGATTGTAGTGACCGGGGAAACATGTTGAGAGTCTGTCCCACAGGACAGTGATTCGCGGGAGGAAGCTGCTTGAGTGGAACTTTGCGCCGATGGAATATGCAGGGAATGTGGGTGTTTATGCCTCGCAAAACATGGTCACTTGGTCTACTTACATAGTTGTAAATGGCATAATGGATCCTAGCCTAGAACTGGCGGGACCAAGGAATGGAGTTCGTCCTAGCACTTTCCATGGATAGAGCAGTAAAAGACTCGTCACATCCCACCCGTGAGGGAGAGAGGTTGGAGGGTGGATAACAATACTTCTCCAACAAGGAAACACTTATGTGAGGACTGGGCAGCTCCGGTTCAAATACAGGGTGTCCATAAAGTTCATGTGCACTTTAAAAAATTTATAACTTTATTTGTATTTGCGATAGAAATAATTTGTAAAAAGGATTAGAAAGAAGTAAATCTATATTTTTTTAAGGTTTTATTGAAATTTTATTTAAGTTTCCACATGTCTTCCATCATTAGCAATACAAAGGGTAATACGATTTTACAGTTCATGGAAAACATTTGCCAATTGATTTACAGTAATGCCTGAAATCACATTAGTTATTTTAGCTGTCAAATCTTCTAATGAACTAGGTTTTGTTGCATACACAATTGTTTTCACATGTCCCCATAAAAAAATCTAATGGAGTCAAATCTAGTGAACGTGGAGGCCAATAAAATGGCCCACCCCTTCCGATCCATCTGTTAGGAAATTCCTGATTTAGAAACTCTGTAACACGCAGAGCAAAGTGACAAAGAGCTCCATCTTGTTGAAACAATGTATTATAACATTTTTTTTTAGATTATTTCAATCGCAAATACAAATAAAGTTATTAAATTTTTAAAGTGCACACGAACCTTATGGACACCTTGTATATGGCAAAAGTTCTCCATTTTCGTCCTGATCTGGCTCTTATAAGGGTAGCGGATAGCATGCTTTTGGGGAGAAATGATTTTATACGTTAACCAAGGGAATTAGTGTGAAGCGAATTTAACATATCGCGGTCAGATTTTGAATCCGGTCCTCTGATTCCATCTTTCGCGCTTTTTAAACGCCAATCACCATAAATACATTAAGCGTATGAAAAACAACGAATATCGAAAAGGAGCGTATTTCTAAAGGGTCTGTGTTCGGATAAAGGCAAAAGCCGGAATTTTTCGAATGCTCGCTCCACCCACTAATTAGAAAGCTGACGTGACATCATTCTGGTAGATTCTTTTATACTGTTTGAAATAGCGTCAAAATAAACTGTGCTTGTAGTCACGAAGGTTTTAAGCTTCCACTGTGTTTTTTTGTCATAGACAATGACAAAAGAAAAGCTTACAAAATCCATAAAAGTTAAAAGAATAATAAAACATAAAGAACATCACAAAAAACAACAAATCTTTTTTTTTACAATGATGTTAACCCTGAACAAGTCCCAAGAGCCACTTGAGGTAGAGTGTTACGGATTAAGAGGCACAATTTATGGGGATGGTGATCAGGGAGGCATTCACTTGGAAGTCAACAAGGGTTAGAATTATGGTTGTAATAGAACTTATGGTTAACTCTACATGTTTTGTGATGTCAACGAATACTCATTGTCACTTTCATAATGCTCGTTGTAGTAGAGACTTTGTAATCGCAGATACAACTATAGTAACGCCGTTGAACAATACTGGTGTCAGACGCCTTCGAATATCACTCACACTAATAATACTTGCTCGATAATACTCGCTCGACAAGTAACCCGTATAGTAGTCCGAATAGAGTAATACTATAGTGAATAAAGTAGAGAATAGCGGTCCTTATAGTAATAGAGGATAGAGTAGAAATAATGATCCGAATAGTAATAGAGGATAGACTAGAAATGGCGATCCTTATAGAGGATAGATTAGAAATGTAGAACAATTAGACACACGCTACTTCCCATATACGCGTTTCCTTAATGGTCACGTGATCTACTTAATTCAATAATGGGATCGCCTGTGTTTGCTCACTGGCGATTTATGTTCAAACTCAAGTATCGGCAGCGACACTTTATTCTTATATAACACCATGAGACCTAATTACCAATCTAGTAGTATGATTACCAAGAGGAGAGATCGTTATATGCCATGAAAATATTTATAGAAAAGACATAGGCAAGTCATGTCACGGTTGTGGGAATGTGATCGAAGCCGAGATGCCAGGTCATGACCGATAACATTGCAGACCATTCTTTGGATTTAAACGAGAATCTCTAGATATATAACGGGAACACGAGGACAGATATGGCAGTTGTGTTCATTGCACGGACGAATGGCAGATGTTTAAATAGGCAAGATGGAGTCTGACGCGAAAGATTGTGTAGCACAACACGATGAAAACCTACCAATAGATTCAACATCAATATTCATGTCATGTCAGTAGAAAACGTGAGACCAAACGCTTCGTCTTTTTTTTTTTTTACAATAATGTTCACCCTAGATTCGAACAGGTTAAGATTGTAGTGAGTGGGAAGCAACCTCGTGGGAGTCGGTTCCACAAAGCAGAGGTTCGAGTGGAACTTACATCTCACCAATGGAATACGAAGGGAATGTGGGTGTTTCGCTACAATGGGCGTGGCATGGCGGGTGAAGGTTAGAAATGGTGGAAGTAAAGAATGTAGTTCTTCTGAACACTTTCCATGGAAATAGCGATAGAGCAGCGAGGGCTTGCGACATTACGTCTTTCAGGAAAGGGGTTATATATATATATATATATATATATATATATATTAATTTTTAGCTGTTGGTATCCGTCCTGGGTATGACGATAAACTACATCAGCGTCCTGAGTAAGACGATAAACTTCATCCAACAGCAAGGTTTTGAGGAGCGTTGATTCACCCTTCAATTGCTGGTGTTCCCAGGTCCACCCTGACACGGAATGGTACCACCTATTAGGGACCAATCTATGGGTAAATAGTTAGCCCCCAAACTTGGGTCAAAACACTATAAAAGTGTAAAAATAAGTTTAATATCAGAAATACTTTGTAAAAAAATTATTACCAGCAATATATTTTTGAAAAAAATTACCAGCAATACATATTTGAAGAAAAAAATATCACCAGAAATAGATTTGTGAAAAAAAAAAAATTACCAAAAATAAAAATTTTGTCGGCATTAGATAACCCATTGAGGTTGATATGCTGTAAAACAAAACGTTCCAAAGTTGATAATGTATCTACACTGTATATGTTTCACATGTCTTCTTTATTCTGCCTCCTTTTGTTTATTTAGATTTATCTTTTATTTCTTATAATATTTACATTTATTTGCTATAAAATATTTTCGCATTAAATAACCCATTGGGGTTGATATGCCGTAAAACAAAATAAACCAAACCAATCTAAACCAAAGAATACATATTCTATTCATAGGAATCTATCCTAAAAATGTTGTCGGCATTAAATAACCCATTGATGTTGATATGCTGTAAAACAAAATAAACCAAACCAATCTAAACCAAAGAATACATATTCTATTCATACGAATCTATCCTAAAAATGTTGTCGGCATTAAATAACCCATTGAGGTTGATATGCCGTAAACAAAATAAACCAAACCAATCTAAACCAAAGAATACATATTCTATTCATACGAATCTATCCTAAAAATGTTGTCGGCATTAAATAACCCATTGAGGTTGATATGCCGTAAAACAAAACCAGACAAATGTCAGTATGAAAATCCAGGTGAAACCAAATGGAATGTGTAATCCTGCGTTGTATGATTGTGTACACTATCCAACAAGCTGGGACAAAACACATGAACGGCAGACACATTGGCCGACAAGCAAGGGCGCTGAGTAACTGACGGACATTTACTCTTTTTAGTTGACCCTTGACATAAACAAGCATGGACGTACGTGTCAAAGGTTAAGAAAGAATGGGTGGGAGATGCAGTGAGAGACAAAGACGGTGACTGTGTGAGACAAAAATTTTACTGGCTCAGGGAAATTATTTAGGTAAATTTAGAAACACATAACAACTCAAACACACATACATGTACACACACATATAAGTACATGAGGACATGTGGAAACTTAAATAAAATTTCAATAAAACCTTAAAAAATATAGATTTACTTCTTTCTAATCCTTTTTACAAATTATTTCTATCGCAAATACAAATAAAGTTATAAATTTTTTAAAGAAATATATGTGCGTGTGTTTGCGTGTGTGTGCTTCGATATTAAATTGTTTATGCTATTTTTCCGCTAAGCTAGCGTCCCTCGGTTGGGATGAAAGAATGAAATTGTGTGACTTTTGTTGAAAAGCCGTTATTTTGATATATGCTCTTTTCTTTTCTTTTCAGTTTTTCTTGCTTTGACGAATTTCGTTTCCATTTTCTCTCGGATTTTCGGCAGTGAATTTAATGTATATCCTTATTCAATGCATGTATTTTCTGATTAATTATAGCCATGTTTTTGTGTTCTCCATTTACACACACACACACACACATATATATATATATATATTTAAGACATTTTTATGTTTATACATTCTTTTTATAGATACAAATATTTAAGTAAATTAACAACATTTACCGGCCTGAATATCCGAGAAATATCCATACAAAATATTCGTCCTCCGACAGGAATCGAACCTGTATCCTATACGTAACCGTCATTTAGCCTGACGTGACTTAACCGATTGAGCCACAGAGGATCGTTCGGTTAGTAAGGTCGATTTTATTGTTTTTAAACTTCAATCTTCCATGAATCTCTCACATACATTAATATCTGCTCAAAGCGTATCCAAATGTAAACAACTAACGTCACACATTATGTAATGGACAAAGTCTGACAATTATTTTAAGACATTTTTATGTTTATACATTCTTTTTATAGATACAAATATGTAAAGTAAATGCTCTGTTTATAATAAACAGTATTAAGCAACATTTACCAGCCTGAATGTCCGAGAAATTTTCATAGAAAATAATATAATAAATATGCATACTCCTGGGTTCCCTCTTACAGTAATCTGATTGGATGGTGTCAGCCATAAATACAGACTGATGTAGAGCTACAGGGAGACGCCTATTGTCTACGCCTATTGCCTACCACTACAACGAGGACCAGTCCACTACGGTTGCCTACTAGATTGTCCTACCCGGTTACAGTAGTCAACATCCACTTTGCTACTTCGAACAAATATATCCCTTTCCGGGACATCTCGAAAAATATTCGTTCTCCAACATGAATCGAACCCGTATCCTATACGGAACCGTCATATAGCCTGACGTGCCTTAGCCGATTGGGCCACAGAGGAGCGTTCGGTTAGCAAGGTCGATTTTACTGTCTTTAAACTAGAATCTTCCATGATTCTCTCATGTACATTCATATCTGCTCATGGCGTATCCAGATGTAAACAAATGACGTCACACATTATGAAATGGACAAAGTCCGACAATTATTTTAAGACATTTTTATGTTTTACTTAACTATTTGTATCTATAAAAAGAACGTATAAACATAAAAATGCCTTAAAATAATTGTCGGACTTTTTGTTCATTTCATAATATATATATATATATATATATATATATATATATATATATATATATATATATAGGATGCGATGGGTAAATCGTCGCCATTTTATATTTTTAATTTCGCATATGCACGTTGTTTGTTTTTGATTTTGTCGACTGCACAGTATAGGAGGGTCAGTTGGGCACCATCCGTGAGAAAAAGAGCTCCCTGGCGCGATTCACCCCGCGCCAGAAATTTAGAAACGGCGTACTGTTTTGATTGCCTTCATTTCTGCAAATTAGGAAAATTGCACAACGATCCCTGTTTAAAATTAGACGGACCATACTGAACAGGGAGCAGCTTGACAAATATTAATTAAATTATACAGATCACTACTTCGCTCAAAACTGGATTACACTAGTTTCATATATGGGGCAACCAGAAAATCATACCTAAAAATACTCAACGCAACCTATCATCAAGATCTAAGGCTAGTATTTGGGGCTTTTAGGACCTCCCCAGGTGGAGAGCTTATACCCAGAAGTTAATAAAACGCCTCTAGATTTAAGGCGCACGAAATTGCACTTCCTCTCAAAATAAAATCATGTTCAACTAACCCAGCTTACAGCAGTACCTTTGAACCTAATTACTGTGATCTATTCTTACAAAAAAATAATATAATATAACCCTATGGACTCAGGATGAAATATATTTCTGAAGAGTTAATGACCTCACTCTCTAACATACAAGAAACAAATGCAGTTAGTATTCCATTATCTCTATCTATAAAAGGCAGAATGTGTGTGTGTGTGTGTGTGTAACGAGTGCACGGCCGCAATTTTCGACGGATTTGCACCAAAATTTACATGCACATGCTCCAAGTTATCGGGGAAGGCCAAGACCGACTCTGCATTTCCCAACCCCCATCGATAGTGGAAATAAACGATTTTTTTTCATGCTTCTACGGAAGTTTTCATGTAGTTTGCGGCCATTTTATACTGGCCAGAGTGAGAGCCTATAGCTGGATGCCACGAATAGGCAGGAAGATTCTATTCGCCAGCGTGAGAGCCAACAGCTGACTGACACGAATGTTAACTAGCATGCAAAAAAAAATCGATAGCTGCATTCGTCACAAGTGGGAAAAATTTAAATCTGCATGGCACTTTACTCCAGTTGACTCATTCGCATGCTTAAACTCAACGTTGATTCTGATTCCGCAGAACTGGGTTGGGTGTGAAAAAGTATTTGTTGTTAACATTGTTTTTTCATTCGGTTTTTCCAGTTACGGGTCCTTTTTTTAAAGCTGATCGTTTTGTATTCATTTTGTTTAGTTCTTTTTTTGTAACAAATTTAATGTTTAGTATAGAGCTTAGAAAAAATTTGCAGTGTGAGATAGGCAAGAAGTAAGGCATGTAGCAACATCAGCACAGCAAAGGGCACTCCTTTAAATGCAAGGAAGGGCAAAAATATTTTAAGTCAAGTGATAGCGATTGCTGTATGAGTCGTACGATTTTTGAATCAAGCACGGGCAACGCCGGGCCATGCTGCTAGTAATAAATAAAGCAACCCGAAGTCTTGCTAGAGTTAAATGAATTCATTAAACAAAAGCCGCACTCACTCACATTCCAGGACAAGTTTCAGGACATATTGTAAAACGACCCTAACAATACACCCATCTATACAGACGGGCCAAAGTGTGAGGACAAAACAGGATGTACAGCAGTCAGTCAGTTATGTGACTTACATGTTACACGCTTAGGCGATTATGTCTCTTTCGATACATGACTGACGAGGCAGATTTTTTTCCCGTAGTAGATTACTATTTCTTTCTGCGGTAGCCCAGTTGCTATCCAAGGCTATAGAACCAGGTGTCCTATTTACCCAATACCTGGGGGGGGGAGAATATGGTTTATGCTTTTCTTAAGGGTATTAGCACGTAAGTGTATGTAATGGATTCGACTAGAATTCGAACTCGGCTCTCCGAGGAAGCACGGTAGAGTAATGGCTGACGGCTCAGATTGAGGAATCGAAGAGCCGAGTTTGAATCGAAAGATACATGATCGCCTAAGCGTATATCTCGCATGGCAGATAACTGACTGAGAGAGGATGCTTCCCCAATCATCACAATCTTAAGCTTTTCTAGTCTAAGGTCAACCATTATCTATCCTACATATCCTCATAATATACACTTTTTATTTCCTCACTTTAAACTATCGCAATAAGATAATTACTTCAGATAATTTCTTTTTTAACAGGTTCTTGAGAGGATCAGTCAGTTATGTGCCATGCGTGGTACACGCTTAGGCGATCTTGTATCTTTCGATACATGACTGACGAGGCAGAATTTTTTCTCGCAGTAGGTTGCCATTTCTTTCTGCAGTAGACCAGTTGCCATCCAAGGCTATAGAACCCTCTCCTGTTATTTACTCATAGCTTTGAGAGAGGGGGAGAAGAAGAGGATTCATACCTTTCCCAAGGGTCAGTCAGTCAGTTATGTGCCATGCGTGATACACGCTTCAACGATCATGTATCTTTCAACACATGACTGACGAGGCAGAATTTTTTCTCGCAGTAGGTTGCCATTTCTTTCTGCAGTAGATCAATTGCCATCCAAGGCTATAGAACCCAGTCTGTCCTGCTATTTACCCATAGCTGGAGGGAGAAGAAGAGGATTCACACCTTTCCCAAGGGTATTAGCATGTAAATGAATGTAATGGATTCGACTTGAATTCGAACTCGGCTCTCCGATTCTTCAACCCGAGCCACTATAGGACATTATTTAATTAGAATATTTTTAATTGCTTTTATGAATAAGATATATTATGGACACTATTGTCTTAAGAAAAAAGTTTTTCAATGAATAATAAATTTTTACAAGAATTGTTTTGATTTTTAAAAATTTTAATTAGGAATAATTTATAAAGTTTTAATTCTTTTACATTTCTGCATTAATTTGTACGAGTTAGGTGATACTGTTATGAAGTAAAAACTATATTTATTAATCATAAATAGAAAAGTTAACTACAATTCAGCGACCCCCAATATATTAAAAAGAATTTTCCACTGAGACAGTGAAGCAAAATATTACAAAAAAAAACAGCGCCTCTCAAAGGGAAATTCTATTTTTCACTGCGGAGGTTTATGCAAGAAAGTTAGCTCTCAATGTTATAACACAGAGCAAACAAAAAAAATCCTTCATTTTTTCGGGCGCACCTTCGTTCAAATGGCTTTCAAGGAAAAAAATCCAACTCATTACCAAACTATTATGCAAAATGAGCATCAATTGCAAGTACGAAGACATCAAACAATACTGGATTCCTACCTATATCAGAGTTGATGGTAACAATAAAGGAGACCTAACAGCCAAATCAGCGTTAGATATGAATGTAGATTCAACGATCAAAATCCCACTGTCCTGGGTATGACGATAAACTATATCCGCGTCCTGGGTAAGACTAGAAACTAAATACGCGTCCTGGGTATGACGATAAACTATATCCGCGTCCTGGGTAAGACGATAAACTACACCCGTTTCCTAGGTAAGACGATAAACTGCATCCACGTCCTGGGTATGACGATAAACTACATCCACGTCCTGGGTATGACCATAAACTACATCCAACACCATGGCCTCTGATCAGGAGGTTTTATTGCTGATGTTTCCAGGTCCACAATGACCCGGGGTGGTAAGACTTGTTAGGGTCCCAGCTATGGGCAAATAGTTGAATCCCTCATACTCAGGTCAAAACACTATTAAAGTGTAAAAAATAGTTTTAATACCAGAAATACTTTGTAAAACATTATTACCAGCAATAAACCTTTGAGGAAAAAAATTATTACCAGCAATACATTATTACCAGCAATGCATTTAAAATAATATTCCCAGCAATTTCATTCTTAGAAAAAAATTTCCGGCAATACATTCGTGGAAAAACAACAATATTACCAGCTATACATTTTTGGGACACAATGACCCGGGGTGGTAAGACTTGTTAGGGTCCCAGCTATGAGCAAATAGTTGAATCCCTCATACTCAGGTCAAAACACTATTAAAGTGTAAAAATAGTTTTTAATACCAGAAATACTTTGTAAAACATTATTACCAGCAATAAACCTTTGAGGAAAAAATTATTACCAGCAATACATTATTACCAGCAATGCATTTAAAATAATATTCCCAGCAATTTCATTCTTAGAAAAAAATTTCCGGCAATACATTCGTGGAAAAACAACAATATTACCAGCTATACATTTTTGGGACAAAAATATTACCGGCAATAAAAATTTTGTCGGCATTAAATAACCCGTTGAGGTTGATATACCGTAAATCTAAATAAACCAAACCAATATAAACCAAAGAATACATATTCTATTCATACGAATCTATTCTAAAATGTTGTCGGCATTAAATAACCCATTGAGGTTGATATGCCGTAAAACAAAATAAACCAAACCAATCTAAACCAAAGAATACATATTCTATTCAGATGAATCTATCCTAAAAATGTTGTCGGCATTAAATAACCCATTGAAGTTGATATGCCGTAAAACAAAATAAACCAAACCAATCTAAACCAAAGAATACATACTCTATTCATACGAATCTATCTTTAAAATGCTGTTGGCATTAAATAACCCATTGAGGTTGATATGCCGTAAAACAAAATAAACCAAACCAATCTAAACCAAAGAATACATATTCTATTCATACGAATCTATCCTAAAAATGTTGTCGGCATTAAATAACTCATTGAGGTTGATATGCCGTAAAACAAAATAAACCAAACCAATCTAAACCAAAGAATACATATTCTATTCAGATGAATCTATCCTAAAAATGTTGTCGGCATTAAATAACCCATTGAAGTTGATATGCCGTAAAACAAAATAAACCAAACCAATCTAAACCAAAGAATACATACTCTATTCATACGAATCTATCTTTAAAATGCTGTTGGCATTAAATAACTCATTGAGGTTGATATGCCGTAAAACAAAATAAACCAAACCAATCTAAACCAAAGAATACATATTCTATTCATACGAATCTATCCTAAAAATGTTGTCGGCATTAAATAACTCATTGTGGTTGATATGCCGTAAAACAAAATAAACCAAACCAGTCTAAACCAAAGAATACATACTCTATTCATACGAATCTATCTTTAAAATGCTGTTGGCATTAAATAACCCATTGAGGTTGATATGCCGTAAAACAAAATAAACCAAACCAATCTAAACCAAAGAATACATATTCTATTCATACGAATCTATCCTAAAAATGTTGTCGGCATTAAATAACCCATTGAGGTTGATATGCCGTAAAACAAAATAAACCAAACCAATCTAAACCAAAGAATACATATTCTATTCATACGAATCTATCCTAAAAATGTTGTCGGCATTAAATAACCCATTGAGGTTGATATGCCGTAAAACAAAATAAACCAAACCAATCTAAACCAAAGAATACATATTCTATTCATACGAATCTATCCTAAAAATGTTGTCGGCATTAAATAACCCATTGAGGTTGATATGCCGTAAAACAAAATAAACCAAACCAATCTAAACCAAAGAATTCATATTCTATTCATACGAATCTATCCTAAAAATGTTGTCGGCATTAAATAAACCATTGAGGTTGATATGCCGTAAAACAAAATAAACCAAACCAATCTAAACCAAAGAATACATATTCTATTCATACGAATCTATCCTAAAAATGTTGTCGGCATTAAATAACCCATTGAGGTTGATATGCCGTAAAACAAAATAAACCAAACCAATCTAAACCAAAGTATTCATATTCTATTCATACGAATCTATCCTAAAAATGTTGTCGGCATTAAATAACCCATTGAGGTTGATATGCCGTAAAAACAAAATAAACCAAACCAATCTAAACCAAAGAATTCATATTCTATTCATACGAATCTATCCTAAAATGTTGTCGGCATTAAATAAACCATTGAGGTTGATATGCCGTAAATCAAAATAAACCAAACCAATCTAAACCAAAGAATTCATATTCTATTCATACGAATCTATCCTAAAAATGTTGTCGGCATTAAATAAACCATTGAGGTTGATATGCCGTAAAACAAAATAAACCAAACCAATCTAAACCAAAGAATTCATATTCTATTCATACGAATCTATCCTAAAAATGTTGTCGGCATTAAATAGACCATTGAGGTTGATATGCCGTAAAACAAAATAAACCAAACCAATCTAAACCAAAGAATTCATATTCTATTCATACGAATCTATCCTAAAAATGTTGTCGGCATTAAATAACCCATTGAGGTTGATATGCCGTAAAACAAAATAAACCAAACCAATCTAAACCAAAGAATACATATTCTATTCATACGAATCTATCCTAAAAATGTTGTCGGCATTAAATAACCCATTGAGGTTGATATGCCGTAAAAACAAAATAAACCAAACCAATCTAAACCAAAGAATTCATATTCTATTCATAATGAATCTATCCTAAAAATGTTGTCGGCATTAAATAACCCATTGAGGTTGATATGCCGTAAAACAAAATAAACCAAACCAATCTAAACCAAAGAATTCATATTCTATTCATACGAATCTATCCTAAAAATGTTGTCGGCATTAAATAACCCATTGTGGTTGATATGCCGTAAAACAAAATAAACCAAACCAATCTAAACCAAAGAATTCATATTCTATTCATACGAATCTATCCTAAAAATGTTGTCGGCATTAAATAAACCATTGAGGTTGATATGCCGTAAAACAAAATAAACCAAACCAATCTAAACCAAAGAATACATATGCTATTCATACGAATCTATCTTTAAAATGCTGTTGGCATTAAATAACCCATTGAGGTTGATATGCCGTAAAACAAAATAAACCAAACCAATCTAAACCAAAGAATTCATATTCTATTCATACGAATCTATGCTAAAATGTTGTCGACATTAAATAGCACATTGAGGCTGATATGCCGTAAAACAAAATAAACCAAACCAATCTAAACCAAAGAATTCATATTCTATTCATACGAATCTATGCTAAAATGTTGTCGACATTAAATAGCACATTGAGGTTGATATGCCGTAAAACAAAATAAACCAAACCAATCTAAACCAAAGAATACATATTCTATTCATACGAATCTATCCTAAAAATGTTGTCGGCATTAAATAACCCATTGAGGTTGATATGCCGTAAAACAAAATAAACCAAACCAATCTAAACCAAAGTATTCATATTCTATTCATACGAATCTATCCTAAAAATGTTGTCGGCATTAAATAACCCATTGAGGTTGATATGCCGTAAAACAAAATAAACCAAACCAATCTAAACCAAAGAATACATATGCTATTCATACGAATCTATCTTTAAAATGCTGTCGGCATTAAATAACCCATTGAGGTTGATATGTCGTAAAACAAAATAAACCAAACCAATCTAAACCAAAGAATACATATTCTATTCATACGAATCTATCCTAAAAATGTTGTCGGCATTAAATAACCCATTGAGGTTGATATGCCGTAAAACAAAATAAACCAAACCAATCTAAACCAAAGAATTCATATTCTATTCATACGAATCTATCCTAAAAATGTTGTCGGCATTAAATAACCCATTGAGGTTGATATACCGTAAAAACAAAATAAACCAAACCAATCTAAACCAAAGAATTCATATTCTATTCATACGAATCTATCCTAAAAAATGTTGTCGGCATTAAATAACCCATTGTGGTTGATATGCCGTAAAACAAAATAAACCAAACCAATCTAAACCAAAGAATTCATATTCTATTCATACGAATCTATCCTAAAAATGTTGTCGGCATTAAATAAACCATTGAGGTTGATATGCCGTAAAACAAAATAAACCAAACCAATCTAAACCAAAGAATACATATGCTATTCATACGAATCTATCCTAAAAATGTTGTCGGCATTAAATAACCCATTGAGGTTGATATGCCGTAAAACAAAATAAACCAAACCAATCTAAACCAAAGAATACATATTCTATTCATACGAATCTATCCTAAAAATGTTGTCGGCATTAAATAAACCATTGAGGTTGATATGCCGTAAAACAAAATAAACCAAACCAATCTAAACCAAAGAATTCATATTCTATTCATACGAATCTATCCTAAAAATATTATCGGCATTAAATAAACCATTGAGGTTGATATGCCGAAAAATAAACCAAACCAAACCCAAATCCCATACATTGACTATAAAGGAGGTCATTAACAAATACGTTTAAAATAAATGGCAACGGTGCTGGGACGATAACCCACACAATAAACTCTTCGTAATTCAGCCGAAACTAGGACAATTGAACTCGACTTTCAGAAAATCACGTAAAGAAGTAGTTGACTGCACGAGAATAACCCCCACTGATACCTGCTGAACAACGAAGATCAGCCTGTATACCAAGCATGTGAAATAGAATACACTATTAAACACTTATTAACTGAGTGTTCACACCTTGCTCTCTCAAGATGAAAATGTTATAATATAAATATGAGCTCTTCGAACAAGCAAGTTGGACGATATGAAATTATTTCTTAAAACAGTGGGCCTATACCAAAATTATAAACCAATTGAGAATGTGAATAAAATCAATTTCTCTACAAACTGTATATCTGAAAAGAAAGCATCAATGAAACCAGACTCTCGACAAAAACCCTCTTTAACGTCAATGAAACCTGTTCTACACATTGATTTCTTACAATGAATACATATTTTATTCATACGAATGTTTTCTAAAAATCTTGTCGGCAGCCCATTGAGGTTGATATGCGTAAGACAAAATAAACCAAACCAAACCAAACTTAAAAGAGATTTATTATCTAGCAAATTTCAATCAAATCAGTAACATACAATCTATTTTTAATAATAATAATAATAATAATAATAATAATAATAATAATAAATGCTTTAATGGTAAAGCATGTGAAACGACACTCTATATGAGTGTTCATACCTTGATCTCTGAAGACGAAAATGTTATAATATAAACTACATGTATAAGCTCTTTGAGAAAGCAAGACAGGACGACAGAATATTATTTCTTAAAAGATTAGGCCTATACCATCAAATATAATTCAAATGAGAATGTCAATAAAATCAATTTGTCTACAAATTATATATCTGAAGGGAAAGCATCAATGAAACCAGACTATATAAATTAACTGATTGAAAATATAGTTTTTTTCGCTACACAGTAATAACCATGTTTCAAAAACTGAAGCTAAAAACTTCAAATTTAATTTTATAATTAAATTAAAAGTATTAGTTCCGTTTCATCTTCAAGCGAATATTGGAATAACTTATTTTAAAATTTACTTTCCAATATTCTCTTGAAGATGAAACGGAACTAATACTTTTAATTTAATTATATAATTAAATTTGAAGTTTTTAGCTTCATTTTTTTAAATATGGTTACTACTGTGTAGCGAAAAAACATTTTAAATCAGTTCATTTATGATATTTATGCTCTGTAAATTTACATTGAGCACTGTTTTGTAAAAATAAAAATAAAAAATATCAATAAGAACACCGGATTATATATCTTACTGTTCTTCCTTTTTTTATTATATATATATATATATATATATATATATATATATATATATATATATATATATATATATATATATATTCGAGACATATATCACCCTGCGTAAACTGTGGCCACCAACAAGGATCGCCGGCGATTAACAAGAATGGTAATTATCCAACGAAAAGGAACATTGCATCAAATGCCATATTATTTCAGCTCTCGTGCCACTGAACTCGACAATCAATGCGCTGTACATCATTTCTGGTTTTTTTGTTTTTTTTTTTTTGTCCGTCGACCAATAAGAGTCTCATTATTGACACCAGATTGTCACTTAATACGAATATCGCCATTTGAGCGAGGAGAAATTGGCGCTATACTGTCACCTCAGATTCTTCTAGCACTTTCAGGTTAATGGTCGAGTTGATGTGTGGAGAGACACATGAAATTATGCACTCAATATGCTAATAAGATTGTGAAAGCTGGTGGTGGATATGCAATGATGTGGAAATGTTCTTGTGAAGTTTGATAGGACCAATAATTAAACTGGAATCTATTTTTGACAGGTGTTATGCGTATAAATGTTATTGAATATTATTATTATTATTATTATTATTATTATTTTCTTTGATTTCTGGCGTTTACACATTTCTTTCCGGGTCCCGCCCAGGGACCTAAGGTTAGAAATGGCGTCATGACACTTTCCACTGACAAAAAAAAAAAAAAAAAAATTAAATTACATAGATAAAGCCCTTCGTAAAGTGTGGACTGTACTTGTCAGAACAATTTTTTGTATCTCCTTGAGGCATGAACTTCCAGGAATCCCTTCAATTCGTCTACTGCAATCTTTTCCAACCAGTCTTAGGGCTCCAACTACAACAGGGATTGTTGATGTTCCCATATGCCACATTTTCGAGATTTCTATTTCAAGGTCCTTGTATTTTGACAACTTTTATTATTATTATTATTATTATTTTTATTTCCTTTGATTTCTGTCGTTTACACATTTCTTTCCGGGTCCCGCCCAGAGACCTAAGGTTAGAAATGGCGTCATGACACTTTCCACTGACAAAAAATAAAAAAAAAAAAAATAAAAAAATTACATAGATAAAGCCCTTCGTAAAGTGTGGACTGTACTTGTCAGAACAATTTTTTATATCTCCTTTTCCAACATGGACTTCCAGGAATCCCATTCAATTAGTCTACTTTGCAATCTTTTCCAACCAGTCTTAGGGGCTCCAACTTCAACACGGATTGTTGATGTTCCCATATGCCACATTTTCTCCTTGAGATTTCTATTTCAAGGTCCTTGTATTTTTGACAACTTTTTCGATTATTATTATTTTGATTTATTATTATTATTATTTTTTTATTTCCTTTGATTTCTGTCGTTTACACATTTCTTTCCGGGTCCCGCCCAGAGACCTAAGGTTAGAAATGGCGTCATGACACTTTCCACTGACAAAAAATTAAAAAAAAATAAAGAAAAAAATTACATAGATAAAGCCCTTCGTAAAGTGTGGACTGTACTTGTCAGAACAATTTTTTGTATCTCCTTGAGGCATGGACTTCCAGGAATCCCTTCAATTCAATTAGTCTACTGCAATCTTTTCCAACCAGTCCTAGGGTCTCCAACTTATTATTATTTTTTTTTCAACAGGGATTGTTGATGTTCCCATGACAAAAAAATTAAAAAAATAAAGCCACATTTTCGAGATTTCTATTTCAAAGTCCTTGTATTTTGAAAACTTTTATTATTATTATTATTATTATTATTATTATTATTATTAGTTTTAATTTAACAATTTAACAGTTTTCCTATTGTAATATTCTGATTAATTTAAATTCTTAAATTAATGATTGAATAAGCTCATGTTCCTAGCAGGGAGATCAACTTGTATGTTGATGTAAACACGGACACTGTTAATAAAATTGTTCATTGCTTTTCTAACGAGGCCCAGTGCTCCGATGACTATTGGTACAGTCTCATTCTTCATTCCCCACATCCTGTTAATCTCGATCTCCAGGTCCCTGTATTTAGAAAATTTCTCGATTATTCTCATGGAGGTATTTCCCCCAGATGGTACTGCTATGTCAATAAACATACACTTCTCGAATTTCTTGTCTTTTATGATAATATCATGTCTGTTGGCTTTTATTTCCCTGTCAGTTTGAATTCGCATGTCCCAGAGGATAGTTACATCATTTATTGTTATTATTATTTTATTTCCTTTGATTTCTGGCTTGTACACATTTCTTTCCAGGTCCCGTCCAGAGACCTAAGGTTTGAAATGTCATCATGACATTTTCCACTGACTAACTAAAAAAACAACACATATTTTACATAAATAAAGCCCTTCGTAAGGTGTGGGCTGTACTCGTGAAAAATATGTTTTGTATTTCGTTAAGGCATGGGCTTCCAAAAATCCCTTCAATTAGTCTACTGGAATCTTTTCCAACCAATCCTAGGGCTCCAACTACAACAGGGATTGTTGATGTTCCCATATTCCACATTTTTGATATTTCGATTTCAAGGTCCTTGCATTTTGATAGCTTTTTAAAGATCTTCAAAGATACATTGCAGTCTGCAGGGACTGCCATAACAATACGGAGGCAATTTTTTTTGTTTGCGGTCTCTAATAATGGTGTCTTGGCGATTGGCTTTGATTGTCCTGTCTGTGTGCATTGTGTAGTCCCATAAAATTGTAACAGATCTTATCTCTGTAACCGGATCTGGGTGGTGTTATACCAATTTCTTGCTGTTTCCTTCCCATAGAAGTTGCATATTTTCCAGTGCAGATATTGGCCCACTCTGTCGTGCAAGGTTTTATATTCAGTGGGTGCCGATACTGTTTTGGCGTCCATTCACTTAATGTCAGCTATGGTCCAATTAAGGATGTTAAAACTGTCTTACACTACAGGGACAGCCAACGTGTTTATGGCTGATATTCTGGTTTTTTTTTAATTTGACGCGGTATTTAGTACCAAGCTTACACGCCTGTAGTACTCCTTTCTTGCCTTCTCCTTCATTTGGGGATGTTGTATACCATCTCATTCGCTAATTCCCAGATACTTATAGGCTTCATCATGTTCCAGTTCCCTAATCTTTGTGACAAAATCTAAATCTATTAAGGGTGTTTCTGTAATTCTACCTTTCTTGAAAGTTACTTTTGCACATTTATCTAATCTGAAGTCCGTACCTATGTCGTCACTGAAGTATTTTACAATATTGAGGAGGCCTTTCAACTCATTGTCGTCTTTGGCAAAGAGTTTGAGACCATCAATGTAGAGTAGGTGATTGAATACTTTCTTATTTAATTTGTAACCATAGCTATTATTGCTCCGTTCATGCGTAAAGGGTGGGGTGATTAAGGACAAACAAAACAGAAGTGGGGGGAAATGAGTCTCCTTGAAAGACTCCGCGTCGGATATTCAGACGGTTGGAGATGGCAGTGCCTCTGGTGTGATTTAGGTATAGTGTGGTGTTCCACATTCCCATGCTGGGCTTAAGGAACTTTACTACCACAGGAGAAACTTTGTACATTTCCAGAGTCTTCAGGATCCAAGAGTGTGGCCCACTATCAAAGGCTTTACGATAATCAATCCACGCTGCGCTAAGATTTCTACATCGTCTCCTGCAATTTTCCAAGATCATTTTGTTTATCAGTAGTTGGTCTTTGCAGCCATATGAACCTCTTCTGCATCCCTTCTGCTCCAGTGGAAGAATGTTGTTCGCTTCGAAATTATTATTATTATTATTATTATTATGACACGTGTGATTAGAACAGTCTACCCCAGTGAAGGAAATAAAGGTTTCAATTCAACATTCAAACCACCTGAAAAAGGCCGGAGCGTACAACGGCCGACACGTTGTAATAAATATGGCAACAAAGATGAGGACAATAGTCCGAATAATGGAAATAGTGTACATAATAACTCCATCTCAGAATATAGACAGATACTAAAGGGCCGACACGTTGTAATAAATATGGCAACAAAGATGAGGACAATAGTCCGAATAATGGAAATAGTGTACATAATACCTCATCTCAGAAATATAGACAAATACTAAAGGGCCGAAACGTTGTAATAAATATGATGACAAAGATGAGGACAATAGTCCGAATAATGGAAATAGTGTACATAATACCTCATCTCAGAAATATAGACAAATACTAAAGGTCCGAAACGTTGTAATAAATATGACGACAAAGATGAGGACAATAGTCCGAATAATCTAAATAATGTACATAATACCTCATCTCAGAAATATAGACAGATACTAAAGGGTAGAAACGTTGTAATAAATATGGCAACAAAGATGAGGACAATAGTTCGAATAATGTAAATAGTTTACATAATACCTCATCTCATAAATATAGACAGATACTGAAAGGTTGAAACGTTGTAATAAATATGGCGACAAATATGAGGACAATAGTTCGAATAATGTAAATAGTGTACATAATACCTCATCTCATAAATATAGACAGATACTGAAAGGTTGAAACGTTGTAATAAATATGGCGAAAAATATGAGGACAATAGTCCGAATAATGTAAATAGTGTACATAATACCTCATCTCAGAAATATAGACAGATACTGATGAATCACTTCAACTAAATTTTTTTATGATTTTGGAACTCATCCATTTTATTTCACTACTAACTTCCCGACATTTTTTTCACAGCCTACAGGTGATGTACCTGGAATGAAGGGACTGTATTAGTCTGGAATTCTAGTAATTAATTCCGCTCGCAAAGCGTCCTCAGAGAACAAAAGATGGAGAAGTATATTTCTGACTTGCGAGTCTAGATCACTACAACTGAAATAAACAAATTAATTATATTTATTGTTAAAATTGTCATCTTCAAATAACCGTGCTAGCAATTCTAAATCGTGGAGCTTAGACAGAAAAGTACAGGCTTTTGTATATCACATTTTAACGAAAGATAATGTATTTTCTGATGCCAACGAACACTCGTTGCCACTTTTGTGATGTCAACGAATACTCGTTTTCACTTTCGTAATGCTCGTTGTAGTAGAGACTTTGTAATCGCAGATAGAACTATAGTAACGCCATTGAACAATACTGGTGTCAGACGTCTTCGAATAACACTCGAATTAATAGTACTTGCTCGATAATACTCGCTCGAATAGTAACCCGTATATAGTGATCCGAATGGAGAAATAGTACAGTGAACAGAGTAGGGAATAGCGGTTCGTATAGTAATAGATGATAGACTAGAAATAGCGATCCGAATAGTAATAGAGGATAGACTAGAAATGGGGATCCTTATAGGATAGAGGATAGATCCTTATAGGATAGAGGATAGATCCTTATAGGATAGAGGATAGATTAGAAATGTAGAACAATTAGACACACGCTACCTCTCATATATACGTTTCCTCTATGGTCACGTGGTCTATTTAAATCAATAATGGGATCGCCTGTGTTTGCTCACTGGCGATCTATGTTCAAACTCAAGTGTCGGCAGCGACATTTTATTCCTATATAACAATGTATCACTCCCATGTTCTAAGATCTTTAATTTGTTTTGTCCAGTTTTGAGATGTTGAGAGTTTTCCCGCGTGTGGGTGTATGAATCAAGACAAACACAGTTGTAGAGGAAAATACTGGTATATTTGTAAAAGCAATTAACAATAGAGTGAGTAGTAGAACAAAGGTTGGTTAGTACGAAACAATATCCAAAGTCTATAGTCCAACGGTATGTACCGGGTAACCTTATCTGGACTGCTGACGCTCTCCCTGTCCTCTCTCTAGAGCTGACTTATATAAGAGGGACCAGTCCATTTCTAGTTAGAAGGTGGGTGCGCCCCAACAAGTTTTGGGGCCCCTAGGCTACCATACTAGCTCGTGTCTATCCGGCACTGACCACCGCCAAGCCGCACGAGGACGATGACAAGTGAGATTCTGTGGCAAATCTAAAGCCTATGCGGTTCATCATCGCAGAGCAGACCAGGGCTTATGGCCATATCACGTTGAAACACCGTTTCCCGTACGATCATCGAAGTTAAGCAACTGGTGAGTACTTAGATGGGTGACCGCTTGGGAATACCAGGTGTTGTAAGCTTGGATGTGCGGATGGTGTCATGGATAGTGGCTGGGAAGTGTTAATCGGAGAGCCGAGTTCTACCTGTATTCGGGTTCGTTATGTTCCCCAAATACCCTTAAGAAAGGGTCTGAATCCGCCGGAAAGTTATGGGTTTATTATTAAGACTAGTATCACTAAATCATTATTATCGCCGAAAAAAATCCTTACAATACAAAAAAAAAATAATACTGTCTGGCTTTAAATAACCTACAAAAGGTCGATAACCCGTAAAAAATAAATCGACTAATCAATATCTTTCGTAGTAGTAATTTACCAATCCTCGGTATAAGATTCTCGGTTCGCTTTTCTAATATGGTGGAGAAAACGGCTCGGATTGAGGAATCGGAGAGCCGAGTTCGAATTCCAGTCGAATCCATTAGATTCAGTTACGTGCTAATACCCTTGGGAAAGGTATGAATCCTCTTCTTCTTCTTCTCCCAGAAAAATGTTAGGAAAAATAAATGACAAAATGAAAAAAATGAAATAGAACAGACCGGGTTCCATAGCAAACAACAGAAGAAGATTAATTCCAAGGATACCGATTCTGTGAGGAATTGGAGAGCCGAGTTCGAATCCCAGTCAAATCCATTACATTCACTTACGTGCTAATACCCTTGGGAAAGGTATGAATCCTCTTCTTCTCCCCCCTACCCAAAGACCGGGTTGTATAGCCTTGGATGGCAACTACCATTTCTTTCAACTAGAAACTACTGCGGGAAAAAAATCTACCTCGTCAGTCATGTATCGAGAGATACATCATCGCCTAAGCGTGTATCACGCATGGCACTTTAACTGACTGACCCTTGGGAAAGGTATGAATCCTCTTCTTCTCCAATCCCAGCTATGGGTAAATAGCAAGGCAGGCCGGGTTCTATAGCCTTGGATTGCAACTGGTCTACCGCAGAAAGAAATGGCAACCTACTGCGGGAAGAAAAAAATCTGCCTCGTTAGTTATGTATCGAAAGATACATGATCGCCTAAGCGTGTATCATTCATAGACTGAATAAATTTCCAGAAAAAAGAAAAATATACGTTGGGCAATTTGACGGATTCATTTTTTTTTTTTTTTTTCTGTAAATATGTTTTCTACATTTCGGAGTGTTTAGTTATTGATAGTCTGCCAGGAAGAAATGAAATCGATGTTGCTTTGCTTTCTGCTACTAATTGCTGTTATTCAGTTACCGTACATGACCGGTCGGCGTCGCTGTAAATGAACCTTGACACACATGAATAATGACAATAGCAAAGATATACTCACTTCTTAGTTATCCGTTTCATTCCTTTCGCCTCGGTATTAAATTTTATGTGAGACGACTTTTGAAGAAGATATCTATATCTATAAAACAAAAGATCTCTGTCTGTGTGTCTATATGTGTGTGTGTGTCTCTGTGTGTTTATACTCTTTATGCACGTCCACATTTCTCGTACACACATTTTGCAAATTTACCAAGGTAGGTCAAGACCAACTTTTCAATCTCCAGCCCATCCCATCCTCCCACTGGGGTTGGGCAAAAAAAATCGATAAAATTGAAGGTGGGTACAACTTTTTGCAAAATCCAAAGCAAAGTTACACGCGAACAAAATTTGTAATGGATGAGCTGATGTTCTTTGCACTTAATGCAAAACATAGCTCATGTTACGAGGTGTAGGGATTTGTTTTCCCCTGGGTTGAACTCATGGGAGCTTTGGTCCCTTTTAGAGAGGGGAACTCTTCTGTCCTTTTTTGTCTTTGCTTCCGTTCTTGGAGGAATGGCCTCTTTTACCTTCCTGACCACTAGGGGGTCGACACACGTGGAAACTGGTCAACATGTGCACGGCCTAGCGAAAGAAAAAGGTAATTTCTATTCACTTATCTGCGGACTATCAAAGGCCATATAGCTCGTATGTTATTTCTTTGTTCTCGTTCTGTAAACCTCCTCATTCCTTTGGGACAATATGGACAATCATTTGTTTTGGGACATATGTAAATCTTTTGAATATATGTATATAAGTTGTTTGCCTTATTAAATGTTTTGTTTGTTACGCTCGCGTATTTTGTCTTTCTATATTCGTATTCAGTGTTAGTGTATCGATGGCTACACTAATGCTGATATTAGTATCGGTGTGCTACTGAAAGACTAATACACGTTATTCTTCCTAACACGAAATAGTCGGTAAGCTCTATGTGGCAGATACCACCATACTAATAGAGGATTATGTGGAGGGCTTGATAGTTTTCCTATGTCATTGGCCTCGCACAAAAACTGAAAAAATCCGGTTTTTCGCACTACATAAAATAAAAAAAACTTGAATAACTTCCCCATTTTTTATCCGATTTTCTTCAAACATGTCACAAAAATTTGCTATCATACAAGAAATAATATATTGTGGTGTTAGTCCTGCTCGCTTCTCTGCGTATAACGAAAATCTGTTTAAAAAAAGCCCGTTCTTTTGGCCAAAGCTCACAAGTTTTTCATCCGGTCCTTTTAAAAATTTGCCATGTAAATTACAGATGACACACAAATTGTCTTGCGTGAAAATTTGGCTTACATTATTTGAGTTAAGTGTACAAAATCTGTAACAAACTAGGTCCAAAATCGGTTTTTGCCATCTAGCCAATCGTTTCTTCATATAATTCCATCCTAAATTGGCATTCAAACAACCTTTGATGCAAAGATTGTTTGAGAAGAATTATTGAAGCGTTAAAAGGGAAAAATTCCCAAAGAACCTCTTATTAACCCCAGCTTTCCAGTAAACGTCTGTAGAAGGTGGGGGGCGTTCATGCGTTTGCACTTGCAGTTGAATCAAGCTCTGATGCTTCATACCTGATTTTGTTTCATTATTAGATTTGTGAACAATGCCATAGTTATTACGCGCATAGGAAATTTACTGAATATCTAAAACATTGAAATATTTTTTAAAAATTGTCTAACATTTGTATAATTTTTTATTATACGGTTCCTTGATCTAAGCTTTCGGGTCACACGAGCCATCTTCAGAGTGGTTATATGGACATTTAAACAAAGATATTCAACATCAAAGATTATATTCTGTTGGGCAACTTTTGTCTTTATTTTCACCCGAAATTAAAGCAGCCATACGAGCGGCTCATGATCAAACATAGTAGACACTCGTCGTCTGTTATATTTCACAATATATGTTTGAATAATGATCTGCTGCCCTAATAAACACACTCTCTCTCTCTCTCTCTCTCTCTATATATATATATATATATATATATATATATATATATATATATGTTTGTGTGTGGCTGAAGAAAACTTACAAAGTCTAGTGATATGTTTCAAGTAGTGTTCAGTGAATGACGTTTAAGCAAAAGTTTCCTTATCAGCAAGCAAACTCGATTCTTTTTTTCTTTTTCTTTTTTTTAACAAAACGCTATTAGAGGTTTTCGAAATCAAGCCACAACGATATAAAATAGAATAGAAACATTTCGCTGGGAAAGTTAGACGCAAACAAATTCAATTCGAGTTCGATGTTTACAGCAAAAGAATGAGAATAAAGGAAGACGTTTTTTTTTATTTGAAACGAAGTCAGGTTGGTACTTGCATTGATAAATACCAAAAGCGTTAAATCTCATTTATCTCTCTCTCTCAATCTATCTATCTGTCTCTCTCATTTTCTCCCTCTCTCTCTCTCTTTCTCTCTCTCTCTCTCTCTCTCTATATATATATATATATATATATATATATATATATATGCATATATATATTTATGAAGATAGATAAATAGAAAGATATTAACAGACTGAGATAGAAAAAGAGAGAGATGAAGATAGATAGATAGATAGATAGATAGATAGATAGATAGATAGATAGATAGATAGATAGATTGCAAAAGAAAGATATATACATTGATACATTTTGAACAGGCTGTGATAGATAGATAGATAGATAGATAGATAGATAGATAGATAGATTTTTGACAGGCTGTGATAGATAGATTGATTGATTTTGAACAAACTGTGATAGATAGATAGATAGATAGATAGATAGATAGATAGATAGATAGATAGATAGATAGATAGATAGATTTCGAACAGACTGTGATTGATAGATAGATAGATAGATAGATAGATAGATAGATAGATAGATAGATAGATAGATAGATAGATTTTTGACAGGCTGTGATAGATAGATTGATTGATTTTGAACAAACTGTGATAGATAGATAGATAGATAGATAGATAGATAGATAGATAGATAGATAGATAGATAGATTTCGAACAGACTGTGATTGATATATATATATATAGATAGATAGATAGATAGATAGATAGATAGATAGATAGATAGATTTTTGACAGGCTGTGATAGATAGATTGATTGATTTTGAACAAACTGTGATAGATAGATAGATAGATAGATAGATAGATAGATAGATAGATAGATAGATTTCGAACAGACTGTGATTGATATATAGATAGATAGATAGATAGATAGATAGATAGATAGATAGATTTTTTGACAGGCTGTGATAGATAGATTGATTGATTTTGAACAAACTGTGATAGATAGATAGATAGATAGATAGATAGATAGATAGATAGATAGATAGATAGATTTCGAACAGACTGTGATTGATATATATATATATATATATATATATAGATAGATAGATAGATAGATAGATAGATAGATAGATAGATAGATAGATTTTTGACAGGCTGTGATAGATAGATTGATTGATTTTGAACAAACTGTGATAGATAGATAGATAGATAGATTTCGAACAGACTGTGATTGATATATATATATATATATATATATATAGATAGATAGATAGATAGATAGATAGATAGATAGATAGATAGATAGATAGATGTAAATGAAACAAGTATTACTTGTTTATCGTAACAATGTTTTTCAGCTTACCTTCTCTCCTGACCATAAAAACAAACAAACAGCAAGTTATTCAACGGTTTTGCTACATCGTTACTCTCCTCCATTAAGCATTGGTAATTTCAGCACAGTGGGACAATGGACGCCGACCGCCACAGTACGCAAAGTTTTCACGCCTCGGAATAACGATGCTCTGCGGACACTCATAGGATCTCACACCAGACACGCTGGTTAAACTCTAGGTAAAATCAACCAAGCCAAATTACAACTGGCCATTTGTATTAACACGTTGTTTTGTTTTCTCTTTTTCAGGCACTGTAAAATTACCCCGGTGTGCTGATACGCACATATATACATCCTAGACACACGCGTGTTTGTGTACATGCCATAGGGCTTCGAGTTAAACTTCTGCTCTGACTAAAACTTAAGCCATGAAATTGGAGAAATCTTGCGTTCCTTACTCACGCTGATTTTTAGCATATTAAAATGGGTTAATGTTTGCTGTGTTTTTAACCATGGAATAAAATAAAATAGTTTTATCTCTCTAAAATCAATTTGTTAGGTTCCCCTAGTGGAGAGAAAAAAAAACCTGACTAGTACTAAAGGTTATTTTCCTTATGTAAATTCGACGCTGCCAACGAGTCGTAAGAAAAATTAAAACACATACTGCCCACCTACATATTTGAGATGCTTTAGGGACAATAACTTGAGAAGTTAGAATGACAATGACTTCTTTAGGCAAGAGTGCAGATACTACTATTGTTACTACTACTAAAACAGGGGAAGAGACGAGGCTTCTTTAGTAAAGACGGTGGTCTTTAATAAAAGTTTTCAGGAGGCCAACGAACGGATAAATTTATGAATGAACGAGGTTTTTTTTTTTAAAATTAGGTTACAATATGAAGAGGGAAAAATACAGAAAAATAGGATTAACTTTTGTATTCGCTTAGAAATAGGTTACAGAGACATAATAGTTTTATATTTTAATTCTCATAAAATAAGTCATATCTAATTTACGAAAATAAAATAGAATATTAACATAAAATAATTTTTTAAAATTATATTGATATATAATTTATAGGAATAAAAAATATATATTAATATAAAATAAATTTTGACAATAAAGTCATATCTAATTCATAATAAAAAATATATTATTATTAAAATAGTTTGACCATAAAATTCATATCGAATTTAGAATAGTACAAATATATATTAATATAAAATAAATGTTGACCACAAAATAAAAAACTTATATTTAGTGATATATATATATATATATATATATATATATATATATATATATATATAGAGAGAGAGAGAGAGAGGGGAGAGACTAAGATATTTATCCACCCCCCCACGAGGGCGTCATGCGGCACAAGGCCTTTTAATGTGGGCATTCCTGAGCCATTAGGCTCGGCCAAAAATAGCTCCATTTGAACCCGTATAAACGGGTTCAGGGCCGGTTTAACCTCCCCGAAGGAGACTCCGCCCGTAGGAAGAGAGTTGAACCGAGCAGTCGCTCAGAAAGTATCTGGGAGAGACTAATAAAACAATATATTAATATGAATATTTTTTGATCATAAAAGTCACATCGGTTTTAGAATAGTAAAATAATATATTAATATATATATATATATATATATGTGTGTCTGTCTGTGTGTGTGTGTGTGTGTGTGTGTGTGTGTGTGTGTGTGTGTGTGTGTGTGTGTGTGTGTGTGTGTGTGTGTGTGTGTGTGTGTTCAAATAATTAGAAAAATAGGAAACAACACGTTAGGTAAACAATCCGAAGTTCTTTAGTATTTTTTTTTACAAAAGTAGAGCCTAAATTATAATTATATATATATATATATATATATATATATATATATATATATATATGTGTGTGTGTGTGTGTGTGTGTGTGTGTGTGTGTGTGTGTGTGTGTGTGTGTGTGTAGGAAAGAACTCGTTAGGTAAATAATCCAAAGTTCTTTAGTATTTTGTTATTATTTTAAAAAACAGTGCTCGATACAAGTAGAACCTAAATATAATTATTTATTTAAAATATGATATATATATATATATATATATATATATATATATATATAGTAATAAAACAATTTGACCATAAATGTCATATTAAATTTCGAAGAAGAAATAATATATTAATATAATATTAATGTTGACTGTAAAAGTTATATTTAATTTTAGTAATAAAATAATATTTTAATCTTAAAAAAAATACTGACGATAAAAGTGGTATTAAATTTAGAATAAAAATAATATATTAATATAAATTAATGCCGACAATGAAAGCCATATTTGATTTTTAGTAATCAAATAATATTTAATTTTATTTAATATTGACCATAAATGTCATATTAAATTTAGAATAAAAATAATATATTAATATAAACTTAATGTTAACAATAAGTTATATTTAATCTTAGTAATGAAATAATATTTTTAATATTCAAAAGCATTGTCCATAAAAGTTGTATTAAATTTAAAATGAAAAATAATATATTAATATAGGCACCTCCAATGATTCGCTAAAAATGAATACACCATAAAGAAAAAATTTCATAAACTTAATAAAAAAAATTTTTTCGTCAAAATTTTTGTTTTATTTTATGTCAAAATTTTATTTATTGTTATTTTATTTATTTATTTATTTGTTATTTATTGTTAATTAATTTTATTTATTGTTATTTTATTTATTTATTTATTTATTTATGTTATTTATTGTTAATTAATTTTATTTATTGTTATTTTATTTATTTATGTTCTTTATTGTTAATTAATTTTATTTATTGTTATTTTATTTATTTATTTATTTATGTTATTTATTGTTAATTAATTTTATTTATTGTTATTTTATTTATGTTATTTATTGTTAATTAATTTTATTTATTGTTATTTTATTTATTTATTCATTTATGTTTTTATTGTTAATTAATTTTATTTATTGTTATTTTGTTTATTTATTTATTTATTTATGTTATTTATTGTTAATTAATTTTATTTATTGTTATTTTATCGTCAAAATTTTTCTGTTTTATTTCACGTCAAAATTTTATTTATTATTTTATTTATGTATTTATTTATTTTATTTATTGTTATTTATTGGAAAGTCAGTCAGTTATGTACCATGCGTGATACATGCTTAGGCGATCATCTATCTTTCGATACATGACTGATGAGGCAGATTTTTTCCCGCAGTAGGTTGCCATTTCTTTCTGCGGTAGACCAGTTGCCATCCAAGGCAATACGATACGGTCTGCCCTGCTATTTACCCATAGCTGGGCGGTGGAGGGAAAAAGAAGAGGATTCATACCTTTCCCAAGGGTATCAGCACGTAAGTGAATGTAATGGATTCGACAGGAATTCGAACTCGGCTCTCCGATTCTTCAACCCGAGCCACTATAGGACATTATTTAATTAGAATATTTTAATTGCTTTTGTGAATAAGATATATTATGGATACTACTGTCTTAAGAAAAAGTTTTTCGATGAATAATGAATTTTTACAAGAATTGTTTTGATTTTTAAAAAATTTAATTAGAATAAATTATAAAGTTTTAATTCTTTTAAATTTCTGTATTAATTTGTACTAGTTAGGTGATACTGTTACGAAGTAAAAACTATATTTATTTATCATAAATAGAAAAGTTTACTACAATTCAACGACCGCCAATATATTAAAAAGAATTTTGAATTTTTTTGTGTATGTATTAATGTGTCGATTTTTGTAAATAAGCGACATTATCAAAAAATAAGAGCGATAACTATAGTAAATTTAAGGCCAAAGCAAATACAATTAAATAAAACGGAGAACATTACAGAAAATATTTTCCTATTTTTTTAAATTATATAAAAAAAAAGGACCTTTACGTTATATTCTTCAAGTAATTTTTAAAGTTATGTACACCGTAGAAAAAATTAGGTTATTTTTCATCTTTCAGTCAAACTGTCAATCTGTTAACACCTTAAATAAACAGCTACCTCCGTGTTAAGAAAATGCATTTCTGCGATATTTTAAACTTAAAGTAAATAATATTTGTTTCAAATCGTATTAATTAAATGTTAAATCCGCTAATATTCCTCAAATAAAATTTCGGAAAGGAATATTTTATTTTTGATATTTTTTAATAAAAAGAATTACATTGTGATGACAAATGGCTAATAATGGTGCTAAAATCAACGACTTTTAGCAATTTCAAAGGAAAAACTACTTTCAGTGAATTTAAATTAGTTTTGAAATATAATTATACATGAATTTATTTTGATCAGCAAAATATGGGTATGTAAATTCATAAATAATATTGTTAAAAGTAACCGCTGTACCCTGTCACTTGTTCATATATATATATATATATATATATATATATAAATTTCTTTTCTTTCTTATTTTTAAGCGGTTCACCCCAAACAAGGCTGGAAGCCATTAGCATGCAAGGGGTTACAGAGAGTTGGAGCGAGAGCGAAGAGGAGTGATAGAGGAAAGGATGAAGAGAAGGTTAGGGGATAGATCAGGGCATCTGGAGACGTCGATTGACATTACATTTGAATAGTTGGAGATTTTAGCCATCAGGGAAACAAGAAAAGGGGAGGGAGTTCCACAGGCGAGAAGTGCGAGGCATGACGCTATTGGAGTAGAAGAGACGGCTACATTTAATAGTTTCGACAGTGAACGGGTGTGAGCGAGATGCCAGCCTAGTTGAACGCTTAAATTCATGAAGTCTGGGAACCAGCGAAAGCAGCTCATCGCAGTAGTTACCGTGAAAGTATTTGTAAAAAAGACAGAGGGAGGCGACGGCACGTCTGTGAGAGAGCGACTGCAGACGAGATGCCAGATCAGGGCCAATTACATTGCATATCCGTCTCTGGATTTTATCAAGGACTTTGAGACAAACAGAAGGGGCTCCAGACCATATATGGCAGCAATACTCCATGCAAGAGCGAATGGTTGATTTGTAGATTTGAAGGATCGACTCCGGCGAGAAAAAATTTCCTTGCGCGGCACAGGGAGCCAACTTTCCTTGCGGTGGACGAAGCTAAATATAGATAGATAGATAGATAGATAGATAGATAGATAGATAGATAGATAGATAGATAGATTGTTTGTTGAGGAATTGTAGAGTCGAGTTCGAATTCCAGTCGAATCCATTACATTCACTTACGTGCTAATACCCTTGGGAAAGGTATGAATCCTCTTCTTCTCCCACCATCAGGACAGACTGGGTTCTATAGCCTTGGATGGCAACTGGTCTAGGAGAAGGACAACTCTGAATTCAAAACCTGGGGAGGGTCGTTTGGGGACCTTGTGGCACTTAGTGCACCAGGTCTCTGTAATCAGCCCTTCAAAAAGTGTGGTTGGTTCTGCACAAAGCTTTCACCACTATAATCAAATCATATGTGCTGGTGTCTGCGTTGTCGGTTCCTAGAAACTGAGCTGCTTGACTTTCATACGTCGAATACAACCAGAGAGTCCACCACACACACACACACACACACATACACACACACACACACACACACACATATATATATATATATATATATATATATATATATATATATATATGTAGTGTTGGTGTATTTTGTGAGCAAATATTCTTTGAAGCATGCTCAGTTAATCACAATATTGTCAAATTATAAAATAATTTCACACCCAAACTAAGTGTTAGAGAGTATAAGAAAAAGGAAAAGAAATAATATTAAGGAGAGAAAATAATAAAACAATAGACATGACGAAAACAGACGATAACGATTGATGTTACATGTAAATTGTTGATGAACATTGTCGACTGGAAAACTAGAAACCGGAAGAGAATTCCACACACAAGAAATCCAACAGAAGAAACTGTTAGCATAGAACTTACGGTTTCATCTAGACGTTCCATCTGTAAAATGATCAGACGCCCCGAAAAGACAAAATGAATAACTCTCCTGGAGGTTGACTAAGACGCCCCGAAAAAGCACAATGAATCACTCTCCTGGAGGTTGACTAAGATGCCACGAAAAGGCACAATGAATCACTCTCCTAAAGGTTGACTAAGACGCCACGAAAAGGAACAATGAATCACTCTCCTAAAGGTTGACTAAGACGCACCGAAAAAGCACAATGACTGACTCTCCTGGAGGTTGCGTAAGACGCCCCGAGAAGGCACAAGGAATCACTCTGCTGGACGTTGACTAAGACGCCCAGAAAAAGCACAAGGAATCCCTTCTGCTGGAGGTTGAGTAAGACGCACCGAAAAAGCACAATGACTGACTCTCCTGGAGGTTGCGTAAGACGCCCGAAAAAGCACAATGAATCACTCTCCTGGAGGTTGCCTAAGACGCCCCGAAAAGGCACAAGGAATCACTCTGCTGGAGGTTGACTAAAACGCCCGAAAAGGCACAATGAATCACTCTCCTAAAGGTTGACTAAGACGCCACGAAAAAGCACAATGTTTCACTCTCCTGGAGGTTGACTAAGTCGCCCCGGAAAGGCACAATGAATCACTTTCCTGGAGGTTGACTAAGATGCCCCGAAAAGGCACAATGAATCACTTTCCTGGAGGTTGACTAAGACGCCCCGAAAAAGCACAATGTTTCACTCTCCTGGAGGTTGACTAAGTCGCCCCGGAAAGGCACAATGAATCACTTTCCTGGAGGTTGACTAAGATGCCCCGAGAAGGCACAATGAATCACTTTCCTGGAGGTTGACTAAGACGCCCCGAAAAAGGCACAATGAATCACTCTCCTGGAGGTTGTCTAAGACGCCCCGAAAAGGCACAATGAATCACACTCCTGGAGGTTGGCTAAGACGCCCCGCAAATGCACAATGAATCACTCTCCTGGAGGTTGCTTACAACACACCACTGCTGCTACGGTTACATCCTGCCAGTACAATAGTAGTCTTGAGTGTGGCAAGAACCTACATCTGGCAGCAAGGCCTCTGATTGGGAGATTGTAGGTTTTGAAGAGTGTAGAACTACCTCTGCTGTTGTTCCCAGGTCTATCCTGACCCAGGGTGGTAGCACATGTTAGGGTCTTAGCTATGGTCAAATAGTGAACACTTGAAACAAAACACAATGAAAGTATAAAAATGCAAGCAATATATTATTATATAAAAAAAATTACCAACAATAAATTTTATCTGTAATTGAAGGCATACAATTGCATTCAAAATATATTTAATTGAAGCCATGAAATTGTGTTCAAAATATTTGGATTTTGGTATTAAATAACCCATAAAAGTTGATATTTTTCTAAACAAAATCAACCAAATATAAATAATAGACTATTCCTATTTGATCATGAAGAAAGAGGTTTTTAACTATAAAATGATGAGACCTTGCTGCTAATCTAATACTACACTTAAGTTCATAATGTCTAGGTACCATAAAGGAAAGTTCAACATAAAAATTACTATGAAAATATTTATAGAAAAGGCACAGGGAAGATATGTTATGGTGGTGACAGAAGTGAGATGCCAGGTCAGAACCAATAACATTACAGATTCTTCTTTGGATTTTATCAAGAATCCCTAAATATATAGCAGGAACACCAGACCAGATGTGGCAGCAATATTCAGTGCATTTTTCTTTTATACCGAAGTATTTTTTCCTGATTTAATTTACGTTTTTCTTGCATGACATTTGTTTGGGGGGGAATATCACTCTTTTACCAGGTACCTACGCCATACGCGGCTTAGTCTGGCTGCACTTAATTTTTCCAAATTCTTGAATTGTTGCACATCACATTTTTTTTTTATTTAATGTATTGAAAATAAATTTCTGACCTTCTGTTTTGTCAAGCGATGGCAACTTGTGAGAAGCAGTCAAACAAGTTGGGATCTTTTTTGGGTTTCTTCAACGCAAGATTCGTGGAAAAAAATTCCTGCTACGACTGAGACAAACATTTGATTAAAAAGAGTAAGAACTGAGATATGAATAGACTAAGCTTAGATAGATAGATAGATAGATAGATAGATAGATAGATAGATAGATAGATAGATAGATATCGACAGAAGGAGATAGATATGGACAAAATGAGATAGATAATAAAAGAATTAGATAGACAGGCAGATATGAACTGAATGAGATATTCATCAGTATGTTTGGATAATAGGCTCAGGTATAAATCCGCTTAATGTTTACCTATAGACTCAAGTATAATCCCAACTAATATTCACCTATAGGCTCAAGTACAAACCCAGGAAATGTTTACCTATAGGCTCAAGTATAAACCCGACTAATGTTCACCTATAGACTGAAAATAGATAAATTTGTACTTGAGTCTATAAGTAAACATTAGTCGGGTTTATAATGAGTCTGTTGGTAAACATTAGCTGGGTTTATACTTGAGCCTATAGGTAAACATTAGTCGGATATATACTTGAGTCTATAGGCAAACATTAAGTGGGTTTATTTTTGAGTCTAGAGATAAACATTAGTCGGGTTTATACTTGAGTCTACTGGTAAGCATTAGCTGGGTTTGTACTTGAGCCTATAGGTAAACATTAGTTGGGCTTATACTTGAGTCTATAGGAAGACATTAGTTGGGTTTATACTTGAACCTTTAGGTAAACATTAGTCGGGTTTATATTTCAGCCTATAGGTAATTATTAGTTGGGCTTATACTTGAGTCTATAGGTAAACATTAAGCGGGTTTATACTTGAGTCTACAAGGATTCACTCAGAAAATAGATCTTTTTCGATGGAAAGTTTTTATCTCTACGGGAGATGCAGTTTTTGTATTCTAGGTCCCGTCGACAGGGGAAGGATTCCTAAAGTGACCTATCGCGAATGGAGTATTTATACTGTAAGTCAATTGAAAAGTACTCTTTATTAAATATGCTCACGTTGTCAAAATGTTTTCGCTTAACAATCACGTTGATTCCGTTTTCACTGTTATCAGTCCTTTCGTATGGTTAGTTGTACACAAGTCTTTATTCCTATAATCAAATCATATGAGCGGACAGTGAAGCAATTCAGTTGTAAAACTGAATTGCTTAGACCTCATGCATTGAACATCGACGAGTGTCCACTTCAGGAATACTCATGAAAGGTCAATCAAAACATGGAGGACTCAAGTGTTATTTAGTGTCAAGTAGTAATTCTTTCAGGAATGGTGATATTTTCCTTAAAGAATGACTACTTTCACAAGCCAACATACACGACCACAAATATATTGAAAAATGAAAAGAAAACATGTAAGTCCATTACCTCATGTTTTTGAAGAAGTACATCACACACATCCTTCCCAAGCCATGACAATCTGATCACAATTTAAACAATATTCATTTATTAAAAAATATATATTTCTTGAATATTACTCGCTTTCTTTAGTCTTAGCAAACTTTCAGTTATGGCACTTTGCGTCCTCCATATTTTGACTGAACTTTCAACTCCCCGATGAATATTCAAAAAGTATATAATAAAATAAAATTAAAATTAAAAGTAAATTTTAAATTTTTCTGTATATTTTTCTTCATACTGTCGGATCTATATCCATATATTTGCTTACATACTGTCTACTGGAAATACAAACCTGAATTTACTTTATAACATGGAAGACTTCAAGCTTGTACGAAAATATAAGAATCTATTGATCAAGTTAGGAAAGGATTTATTAACGAACTGTTTTAAAATGTTCCATCGTGCCTGTCTGATATTTTGAAATCATTTTTGATTTGCTTTGTAACGTGGAGGACTTTAAGCTTGTATGAAGATATAAGAACCTATTGATCTCTGCGTATTCCTATATCAACGGAAGGGATTTCTTGAACTGTTTATATAAAATAGTTCAATCGAGCTTTTTTAATATTTTAATATTTTGAAATCATCTTCGAATACGTTTTCACAATATCGCCCACGTGACGACGACGTGATCATATTTAAACGGAACGCTGATCTTATATAAAAATTTCAGTTATCTGTTTGGATTAGTTGTGCTCTTATGTCCATCGTCTTTTCGTGTTGAATTTTTATATGTTCTAATGTTAATTATGTTTAATGAAAATGTCCTGATGATGGTCTAAATTAGACCGGAACGTCCAACGTTGACTTTATATTAACATTAATACAGCATAATTGCATATTAAGATTTTTGCTTGTTTTTTCTGTATATTTTTCTTCACATATATATATATATTCAGTGTTGTTCGATAAAAGTGACTCACCTGATCTTTTTTTACTTAAAAAATTTTTCGCCTAGTGTTTCTGGGGGTCAAACTAATTTTTAATCTTACTAATATAAAGACCTTTTCCCGACCACCTAGTAAAAAAGTTTACTCATCCTAAGGTATTCTATTGATAATTATAATTTTGGATATAAATGAGATTTAAGGAAAAAAATCTGTGCAAAAAAAGTGACTCACTTATTTCCTGCAATTAGTAATCAATAGAAACATAACCGAACAGCTTTAAATAAAGAATAATAGAGGTATAATTTATTTATAATAGGTAATATAGTTCGAAATATTTAATAATCTATGGGTCCTCCTTTATTTTGAATAACCTTTTCAACCCTTTTTGGCATTGACTTGATTAGGTTCTGGCAAATCTCATCTCCAAGCATTGATTTCCACTCGGATATGAAATTCACAATCAAATCCTCTTTGTTGCTCAACTGCTTTCTCGAGAGCCTGTACTTTATAATGCTCCATAAGTTTTTTATGGGGTTGAGGTCAGGAGATTGGGGCGGCCATGTCATAACACTCACCTGCTTCTCATCAAAGTATTCCTTCATCAATTTTGATTTGTGACAGAGAGCATTATCCTGCATAAAAATGAGCTTGGTGGGGTCGATTTGCACCCTTTCAGCAGAATGGAGCAGACAAGACTCTAAAATTCTCTTGTACTGCTCGCTCCTGAGGGCCTTTTCAATAGGTTTTAAGAAACCAGTTCTATGAAAAGAAAAGCATCCCCAGAACATTATACTGAACGGATTCTTGACAGTACTTATTGGTAAATTCAAAGAGCTTTCAAAGCTTCTTCGGATTTTAGACCGCTTATCCGTTGAATTTAACTCAACTTTCGTTTCATCGGAGAAGAGAACATTTAGTAAAAAAAATCCGGTGAGTCACTTTTATCAAACAGTAAATATGTATATGGTGTACTCTCCCATTATGAACAATAACTGAGGGTCAGCATTGGATGGTGCCTTTTGTTTTACACTTATACATGCTAGCAGGGGCTATTGTGGAGAAAATCAGATAAGGGAAAGACTTATTTCATTTGTACGTAAGTATGATACTAACCCAGCTCATATATATATATATATATATATATATATATATATATATATATATATATATGGTGGACTCTCACGTTATGAACGATAAATGAGGGTCAGCATTGGATGGTGGCATTTGATTTACAATTATGCATGTTAGCAGGGGTATTGTGGAAAAAATCAGGTAAGGGAAAGATATATTTCATTTGTACCTTCTTAAGTGTGATACTAGCATAGCCTATATATATATATATATATATATATATATATATATATATATATATATATATATAAAAAGTGAACACAGAAGTCAACACTTAGAGCCTCTAAGTGTTGACTTCTATGTTCACTTTTATATTTACACACGCTCTATCTCTGATATTGAGCACTTTTTATCCCATAAATATAGCACACCTTAAGACTATATATATATATATATATATATATATATATATATATATATATATATATATATATATATAAAAAAAGACAAGAGGCAAAAGCTATTCTTAGCCGATACATTTCATCCTCTGAGGCAGATGTAGGGAATTATTTTCTATATTTTTCTTTTTTCAGTAAATGAATATTATTTAAATTGTGATCAGAGTGTTATGGTTTCGGATGAATGGATGTGCTATACATCTTCAAAAATGACGAATAGATGAATATTGAAAATGTACAGCACATCCATCCATACAAAACCATAACAATCTGATCACAATTTAAACAATATTCATTTATTAAATATATATATATATATATATATATACATATATATATATATATATATATATATATATTTCTTGAATGTTACTCACTTACTTTTATCTTACCAGACTGAATTATGGGACTTCTGTCCTCTACATGTTTTGATTGATATTTCAACCACCTGATGAATATACATGAACGTTGTCAAAAGCCTTGATAAACCAATGACATCCTTGCTCCTGTATATAAACACGTGCAACAAAATAAAATAAAATATATTTAACAATAAAGAAAGCCTTATTAATAAAGACAAAAAAACAACACTCAATAATATCACCTATGAACATGAACATAATATATTGACCGTGTTTTGAAAAATGAAAACATTTTATAAAACATACATACAACAAACTATTTCTTATTTAACAGTTGAACAATATTTCATCCTTGAATATGGCTAAATGTATAGCCGAAAGCGCTCGGATAAAAAGAACATTTGGATAGTTTTATATAATTTATCATCCGAAAAGAAAAGAAATTATTAGATCGCATGAGAAATTGTATAAAAAACTAAAAAAGCACAAAGTCTGTCGTAATTAATGAAATGTGCATATATATATATATATATATATATATATATATATATATATATATATTATTATCAGGTAGAATGTTATCTGTGAAGGAATAAAATAAATAAAAAGACAAAAGGAAAAACTATTCTTAACCAACACGTTTTGTCTTCTGAGGGAGAAGGCAAGGCAAATGTAAGAATTTATTTTGCTGCATGTGTTAATATACATGAGCAAGGATTTCATTGGTTCATCGAGGCTTTTAAATTTGAGAATGTTCATGAATATTTATCAGGTGGTCGAAAGATCAGTCAGTACATGTGGAGGGCACAAAATGCCAAAGTTTGGTGTCGTAAAAGTAACTGAGTAATGTTTTTAAAATATGTTGTTTTATTTAATAAATGAATATTGTTTAAATTGTAATCAAACGAAAAACGCTTAAGTCCATTAACCTTATGTTTTAGAAGATATATAGTACATACATTTATCCCAAACCATAACAATCTGATCACAATGTGAATATTCTTTTATTAAATAAAATATATTTCTTGAATATTACTCGCTTTCTTTAGTCTTAGCAGACTTTCAATTATGGCACTTTGTGTCCTCCATCTTTTGACATGAATATTGATTTTCTAAGCGAGGCTTAGTTGTGGCACATGACCGAAAATATCGAACTCACTATTTAGTTGTAACAGTTTTAGCAAGACCAGCTTGCTAACCATTACGCTACGCCGAAACGCCCCAACTACCTAATGAATATTCATGAACATTCTCAAATTTTAAAAGGCTTTTGTGATCATCAGACATACTGGTTTAATTTTTAAAAATGGAGCTATTTATGCTTATTTGTGTTTGGTGGTGGGAGGGAAAATTTTCTTACCAGACTTTCAATTATGGCACTTTGTGTCCTCCATCTTTTGACTGACCTTTCAACTACCTAATGAATATTTATGAACATTCTCAAATTTAAAAGCCTTGATAAACAAATGGCATCCTTTCTCTTGTATACAAACATGTGCAACAAAATAAATTCTTACTTTTGCCTTGATAAATTTCATCAGAAGTCGAAACGCGTTGGCTAAGAATAGTTTTTCCTCTTGTCTTTTATTCATTTTGTTCCTTCCCAGATACGCCATATCTTAAATTAATTTACACAAACACATTATATATATATATACATATATATATTGTTGTAACCTAGGAAGGGTTACTGAATGAGGAATAGCCAATATGGAGGTTGGAAATGAAATGGTAATCTTTATAACATCAACAAAACACAATACTCGCCAGCGGCGTGAAGTAGATAAACCACTGCTAGTAGTAGACTACGTAGACTGCATATTATCCATCCACACGCGCGCGCACACACACACACACACACAATAGAGCCCAACGTATTTATGAGTATTGAGACATACCCATTAGTGTTCATAGGTACGGTATATAACACTATATATATATATATATATATATATATATATATATATATATATATATATATATATGGACCACTAATATTATCTCTCTCTCTCTCTCTATATATATATATATATATATATATATATATAAAGGCAAGACAAGTCATAGGATTCTACCTTAGAGCCCTTAGAATATGTAGCCCAGAATACCTAGGTGAAGCAAGAGAAATACATTGAAAAAAAATTTAGATTTCTTCAGTATCCACATCATTTCATTCTCAATGCTAGAAAACAAGCTCACAAAGTCCACAAATCCCTCCAAATAAACACTACCGGCAGCATTACTAACTTACAAAATTTATAATCCTACCTGCTAACACTCTTTCTACAAAACTTGTAAATAAATTCGTTTTCCCTAATCGTAGGATCTTTACCACCGCGTCTGAGACAATCGGAGATACAATTAGGAAGAAAAATAAATCCAACACATATTCAGATTTTGGTGCTTATCAAAACAGTTGCTTACAATATAAAGTACAGTAAACCCTCGAATTAACGGACTCTGGACTTAACGGACAAAATGCGCAGGAATGTTAGTTCCAGAATTGGCCGCTGTTGTTTACTGGCGGAATCAACAGACAGAGACTAGCAGTTCCGGGAATAGCTGTTATTGTTTACTTGATCGTTCGTCGTGTACACACATGCATTGTCTTTCTTTTTCTTTCTTCTTTCTTAACTTTTCTTTTTTCTTCCTTTTCATTCCTTTTCTTTCCATTACTTTCTTTTTATTTATTTCTCCTCTTTCTTTCCTTGTTTTCTTTTTCTTCTTTCTTTCTACGTCTTCTTTGCGCACTTCCCTTCACTTAATGCACTTTTCATACTTTTATTATTTCTTAGCCGTTTCTTCCTTACTCACTAGTAATGGTCAACGAAATTAGCTCGTTAACCATCACCGAGATACTCAAATATTATTTATTAAGTTTAATTTAGTTTGCTTACAAGACAAAAAATATGAGGCAGATCGTGAGAATCGAACTCCTTACTTATTAGTAATGGTCAAGGAGACTAGCTCATTAACCATCACCGAGATACTCAACTATTATTTACTAAGTTTAATTTAGTTTGGTTACAAGACAACAAATATGAAGAAGGTAGTGAGAATCAAACAAAATCAACTAGTATGAGGCAGATATAACTATCTACAGTGTACGATTGGCAAATTGTCGCCATTTTTTACTTATATTTTTTTACTTTCGGGCATGCGCGTTGTTTGTTTTTGATTTTGTCAACTACCCAGTATAGTGGGATTAGTGGGACCCCGTCTGTGAGAAAAAGAGCACCATGGCGCTATTCACTACGCCAGAAATTTGTAAACAGCATGCTGTATTGCTTGGCTTTCGACGCGGAAGTTCCAATACGAATATTTCTGGGTGTTTGAGCGTCAATCTTGGGACAGTGGAGAGGATTCGAAAAGAGTTGGATGATATTTTCGGTCAACATTATGGTGTTTGGGGTCATCGCTAGTGATGTCGACGTTATACATCCATTCATCTTCCCTTAAGGCCTCAGATTCAACATGGAGACCTACACCAAGAGATAGTATTGGCTTGGATCAAGAGGGTGGCTACTAGAAGACCCTATGTCTTGCAACAGGACTCTGTACCATGTCACACAAGCAGGATAACCTAGCCATGGCTGTCAAACAATTTCTGCAACCACATCACCCCTTATATCTGGCCGCGTAACTCCCAAGACTGCAGCCCCCTTTATTATTTGCGAGGCGCAGTTGAGTGAGAGACCAACAAATCTCCTTTTAAGACTAAAGCCGAACAGAAGGCAAAGATTATGGCGGCACTCACCAACATTTTTGCGTAATTTAGACGATAATTTATCCATCGCTCCCTACACCAAGAATAAGCTGGGAAATATTGAAAAACGCACAAGCCTAAAACAATATAACAAAGAAATTTGCTACTTTTCATACACGAAAATGTAGCAATAATTTCTCACACCCAACGGAAGAAAATTACTAAACATAAGATCAGAAATAATTGCGAAATGCAGACATGAAAACAAATACTTATTATCACAATTTATACCAAACGGATAAAAAAATACCGACCAACACTGCTACATAAACCACCGTTGACCCTAAGAACACGAAAAGAGAAAGCACTGACACCATAACGCCATCAATTATTTTTTAATTCAAACTACCATCATAATAATTATAATTATTTTTATTATCATTCCACTACCATTACTACAATCATTTCTACCATAACTATTTTCTCCTACAACTTTTATTATCATCATCTGCTCCTCCCATACCATTACTACCGCGCCTATACCACAAACTCTATTTGCAGTTCGCCAAAGACATTGCCCTCAATATTGTAAATATTATAATTATTCAGTCTTACTAGTAATTGTCATATCTTTCTTACCATTTATGCCCACTTATCTCAGCATTGCCCACAATATTGTATCACCGCTTATCTTAGCAGAGACCCCAATATTGTAATTATTATTTCTATCTTGCTATTAATTTATCTAATATATATATATATATATATATATATATATAATATTAGTGGAAAATATACATACATATGCAAAATATATATAAAAAATTCCCATACATGTATATTTTCAGAATTTTATTTTCCTTCGTCCCGTCTCTCTCCCCCACCTCTTCTCTTTCTTCCCCACCTCCTATCCTAATTGTCTATGGTGTGTATATGTCACCACGAAATGTATCTTTCTTTCTCTCCTCTTTTTAAATTCCCACCCCACCCCCACATCGCCAAAAATTCTCTCTGTTAAGGTTTCATCTCCCTCCTCCTCATACTTACACTTTCTCTAAATTCTGTTTTGATTTCCGGAGTTGTTTTTTTCTGTTTTCATTTTGAATTTGTAGGTCTGATGATTTGGATAGTATTTACGATTCCAATGGAATAAATTATGACCATGGAATATTAGTGTTTAAGCCTTTTCATTATATATGTATATATATATATATATATATATATATATATATATATATATATATATATTGTGTGTTTTAGGCAGCATCTTTTCATTGATACACGTTTCATTAAATATTATAAAGCGTTGTCTATTTATTTTATGTAATTTTTTTTCGTAACATCTGATAAGTTTAATAACATTATCGTTGAACGAAGAAAGAAATTCAGAATATTGATCCATATTTTTTTAATACAATCTAAGCTTTCGTGTGGTCATGTGTGACGTCATAAGATGCGGTGCGATTTTCGCTTCTAGCGTCTTATATGCACGTGTTTATCGTTGCTTAGAAATCATCTATGTAAACAATGACAGACTATCATCACTGTCTTGTCCGTATATTGCTTAATATGTTGTAATTGACATCTTTGATAATGGCTTATGTAAGCCGAAAGCTTAGATTGTATTAAAAAAAATATGGATAAATATTGTCAATTTCTTTCTTCGTTCAACGATAATGTTATTAAACTTATCTGATGTTAGGAAAAAAATTTATTTATATAATTAGGGAAATTATCGAGTCTAGAAGAAACAGAATAGAGAAAGCGCTGGACGGCCGTTTCGTCCTATATTTGGAACTCATCAGCAGTGCGCATCCACTACCGAGAATTGAAACCCGGACAGCAACGCTATCAGGCGGGCAAACGTCATACCAACTGTACCAGCGGGCTTCGGTATTGAAGAGCTAGCGAATCAGACTCGATATAGCGCCGGTCGATCCTATATTCCGTCGTGGAACTCATTGTACCAACATTCACCAAAATGCGAACATTAACAAAGAACAGACACCAATGTTTACACATTTCCACAAATGTTATTGTCCATTGTAAAATTGTTTTGTTTAATACATTATTTGTTTATATATATATATATATATATATATATATATATATATATATATATATATATATATATATATATATATATAGGGGAATTTGGTAAATAATGTCGTTTTTGACGTTCAACTTCATGTGAGAAAACGACATTATTTTTGCATCAATATATATATATATATATATATATATATATATATATATATATATATATATATATATATATATATATATATATATATATATATATATATATATATATATATATATTGAGACTCTTCGGCAAAAGCGAATTGAGTCACTATCGGTCGAATTGAGTCACTATCGGTCACTGTGTGTGCTTATCTAAAAATAAATACGCTAAAATTCGCCTTCATCCCTAGCGGCTTAGTGGTAGAATCTCCGACTAACACCAATTCAGTCGGGTTTCGATCCTAGCTAGAGGCAACCGGATGTCTAGCCACACTGAAGAGCTGCGAAACAGTCTGTCTGTGGATGACTTTATATATATATATATATATATATATAGGTCTTGTTTGTCTTCTTTATCTTCAGTTGGATTTAATTCAAGTTCGGCCATTTTCTTGTAGCTGGACCTTCTTCTAGCAGGAAATAAATGTACGTGTTTCTAATACAACAACACACAAACACACAGGGTCCACTACAGTGTCATGTTAAACCTATCACTTATAACACTCTTTTTGACAAGATCGCAATGACTTTCCAAGCAAAAAAAGAGGAAAAAAAAAACAAATATCCAGAACTGATTGTCTAAGTTTCGATTAACTTCAAACAATGATAATTTGACAAACACTTGTAGTTAGGACAAAGATATAGCAAACTGAGGCCCGATACAGAACACATCACTTGGGAAATGTTCCAAAAAACACCGAATATTTGCTTGCGAGCCCACTGCTTTTAGATATTTATGCATTAACAAAAGTTAAGCAAGGTGTGGGGAAAGACAGGGGAAAGAACTGGACATTGATAACTGTACAATCAGAATGACGACATAGAATTCTGTTGGCCATCGACCTCCGTCTAGCATGCCGAAATCACTCTTACTAAAGCGTTAAACCGATGTAAACATGTTTTATTCACCAACATTTTTGGCATGCATCCATGAGTATTTCATGCCAAAAGCGGCTTAAGCAGATACGACAATGAAGAGAAAAACCAGGAAGAAGAAAAAGGAAGGAAGAAATCAAATTATTCCTTTCGAAAATGTTTGGTACAGACTTGTGGAGCTGTCAATGCACCAAATTTGTAAAAAGTGCTGCAAATAACACGACTTGCATAAAAATTAAAAGACTTAAACAGAGAGAATATGTAGAAAAACAATTCGACTGAATTTTCTGTTGTAGGGCCCTAAAATCTCGATATATGTGATTTAAAAAAAAAAAAGAAAAAAAGAAGGCAACGTTAAACATACTTATCACATATCATATTCATTTCAAGAAGAAAAAAGGAGTTGAAAAAGCAATCATCCAGAATTAATCGTCTATAAGTAAATGATTAAACGTCTATTAAAAACAAACGATTATAACTTGACAAATACTTGCAGTTAGGACAAAGTTAAACTGCTTCTGAATTCCGAGACTGTATATATATATATATATATATATATATATATATATATATATATATATATTACAAAAATGACGACTTGTTCAAGTCCCAAGATGATTTGGGTTTTGATTTAGGATTTACCGGACGTTAAGCTGGGCTGCGTTACTAACAAGATATTCATTGAAATGGTTAATTATCTTTGATTGACTTTTACGTCTTTGTTTTTGTTAAGTATTTATTTGCGGTTGTAATTAAATACTGTTTTATCTTAACATTGAAATTTTGAGTTATCCTTAATTATTAACGGCCACCGTACGTCACAAAACAATGGCAGATTTTCGGATAGGTTCCATTCCTTAGTTCAACCACCCCCAGACCTTCAAAGCCAGGACCCACCATGCCCTGTTCACAGTGGTAAATTATCCACATTTCAGTGTTATTTTCATTTTCGTGCGAGCTAAACGACAATTTATTCATTGCACCCTGTATCTGTATATTTGTTTCTATCTATCTATCTATCTATCTATCTATCTATCTATCTATCTATCTATCTATCTATCTATCATATAAGAAGAAAATAAGTAACTACAGACACCGAGGTTCGAGAGTGGACTTATGAATATATGTTTTCCGACAGGTGTATAAATAGCGGTGTCAGGCTACTGACTGTAGTGATTATTGAGTGGAACTATCCAGTCGAATTAGTGTGAATTATTGTGCGTCGATAATTTGGGTTTTAACTTAGGATTTACCAAACGTTAAGCCGAGCCGCGCTACTAACAAGGTATTCATTGAAATGGTTAATTATCTTTGATTGACTTTTACTTCTTTGTTCTTGTTAAGTATTTATTTGTGGTTGTAATTAAATACTGTTTTATTTAACTTTGAAGTCTTGAGTTATACTTGATCATAAACGGCCACCATGGTCACAAAACGAACACACTGTAAAGCCTGACGATTCCTGCCAGATAATCTCGAGTTCCTACTTCAGATTAAGGAGGAGATAATTTTTATCAATGTTTCTATGCCGATTAAGCGAGATAAACATAAGAAAATTCAACCAATTCACACACCTGAAGGTGAAAATATATTCTTAAGTCATTTTTTTATGTGAAATTTAAAAAGGAAAATTATTTGCGCACAGGAAATTTGCAGGGTAGTCTAGTTGGTTAACTATAGCAAGATTATTCATATTAACAAGCACCTGATAAATGACTGCGAGGGGAGGTTACAATGGGTGAAATGTTGTGATAATAACAACAAAGATGAGGAGAATCGTTTAAATAATGGAAATATATCAATAATAAAAACAACGCTTACGACAATCGCTTAAATAATATATATCCTGGTGTGCGATGGGTAAATTGTCACCATTTTATTTTTTTTAATTTTGCGCATTCGCGTTGCTTGATTTTGATTTTGTCGACTGCACAGTAGAGTAGGGTCAGTTGGGCACCGTCCGTGAGAAAAAATAGCTTTTATGGCGCGATTCACTTGGCTAAATTTTTGGAAACAACATGCTCTACCGCTTGGCATTCGCGCCAGAAGATCCAATACGAACAAGTGTCAATCTGAGGACAGTGCAGAGGGTCTGGAAAGAGTTGGATGAGTCTATTGGTGATTAGGAATGTACGGCAGCTCGAAAAAATCACTCTGATCGTTCTGATAAGAACTCTTGAACGTGTTTGTGAGAGGCTCAGACGGAGGCCTCCATCAAGTACCTTAGGGAAGTAATGCGGCCCTGGGTCAAGAGGGTGGCTGCTAGCAAACCCCATGTCTGACAACAGGACTCTGCACCATGCTACACAAGCAGGAGAACCCAGTTACTGCTGTCAGACAATTTTTGTAACCATATCACCACTTATATCTGGCCACCTAACTCCCTAGACTGCACCCCCACTTGATTCTTATGTGTGGGGCTCAGTTGAGCGAGATACAAACAAAACTCCTTGTAAGACCAAAGATGAAATGGAGGCAAGGATTATGGCAACATTCACCAACTTAAAGGAGACCGCCCAGAAGTGTTACAGGAGGTTCCAAAGTCATCTGGAGGCCGTGGTTGAAGACAATGGCGATTTTATTGAATAAATTTACTCTTTATTATTTCAAGATATTTTTGTATAATTTTGGTAACTATATCTGTTAAAATGTGATGTCAGTGTTGTTTTCATTTTTTTTTTCTCTGTGTGTGTGTGCGCACGCGCGTAATTTAGACGACGATTTATCCATCGCACCCTGTATAACAACAAAGATGTTGAACAATCTATCATCCGGTTCAAACTCTCTCGCCGTTTATTGAACAGCTGTAGAGCTTTTTCCCTTGTTTCCGGTTATATATTTGTAAAATCTACAATGCAAAGCGTAAAATAACACAGTTCTTATTTATTTGCACAGTAAGCGCAATTACTAGCTGCTACTGCTACTGCTACTGCTACTATTGCTAAAATTCCACCCAGTGTGAGGCTCGCTACAAACGTTAATATTCCAGCTCAATGCTTTATACTGCTATTGAGGTCATACCTTATATTTTCACAATTGTTAACATTAGCAAACAGTAACAGGTACGAGCAAGCATGGTTTGTTTTTGTTATCAGTTTTTCTTTAT
>CAHIKZ030001513.1:1915000-1922500 GCA_903632075.3 Acanthosepion pharaonis | reverse complement strand
AAAAGTCTGACAATTATTTTAAGACATTTTTATGTTTATACTAATGTTAATACTGTTTATTATAAACAGAGCATTTACTTAAATATTTGTATCTATAAAAAGAATGTATAAACATCAAAATGTCTTAATATATATGTGTGTGTATATATATATATATATATATATATATATATATATATATAGCTTCTATGATTTAAAGACATTAAAATCGACCGTGCTAACCGAACACTCCTCTGTGGCCAAATCGGTTAAGGCACGTCAAGCTAAATGACGGTTCAGGTTCGATTCCTGTCGGAGGACGCATATTTTCTATGACAATTTCTCAGGCATTCAGGCTGGTTAATACTGTTTATTATAAACAGAGCATTTACTTAAAATATTTGTATCTATAAAAAGAATGTATAAACATCAAAATGTCTTAATATATATGTGTGTGTGTGTATATATATATATATATATATATAATTAAAGCGAAATTGTTTTCATTTAGTAGTCGACAAGAATGACGTAGATAGGAGTTGAAATATAATCATACATTAAAGTATTACACAGAGATTTCGTTTTACCCAGAGAAAATTTTCTACACTACAGAAATTGGTGCGTATAGCACGTCTCTTGGAGAAAGGTTCCACGTATATTGAATAGAACTTATATTGAAAGAAAGGTTGATGGGGTAATGTTTTAATTAATCATTTACTCGTATTTCTTTTAATCTTAGCTGTCATAACAAAATATTGTTTTAAGAAGGATAAAGGCAAAATAATTATCAAAGTTCATCGTCAATGGCAAAGGTTCTCAAAGTCGGACGAGAAGAACCCATGTGTGCCAGGAGTTCCGTGACAAAAGTTCAGAGTAATAAATGTTTAACATGACACATTATCAAGGTTGATAAATGATATCTAAAGAAATAGTTGCCAACAGATTTAAACAGGAAACACCATTGGAAAATTCGTAAACTTAAGGAATCAGCACATATGCTAGGCCACAAAAATCTCCTGAGCCGACCAAGCATAGAAATAAATACAATATGGGAACCAGTAATTAGGAGTGTCAGAGAAAAGCAATGATAACAAAAAGTTGCAATATGAACTCTGGTAAAGACATGCAATGATAACAGCAAAAATTGCAATATGAGCACTGGTAAAAATGATGCTGAAAACATTAGGTTTATAATACTCAGAAGTTCATACTCAGATGTCCTCAAGGACACATGGTACAACATGATAAAGGCGTTGGTTAGATCCAGTGACAGACCCAAAGAAGGTGAGTTCAATACCTGGTTAAGGCAGTGGAGAACTTTCAGAGGGAAAATTAGCAGGAGATAACTGATAACTGACATCCATCAAACATGGCACGTGGAACTAGAACAGTCTACCCCAGTGATCAGTAAAGGGTTCAGTTCGAAATTCCAACCACCTGAAGAAGGCCGAAACGTTGTGACAAATATGGCGACAAAGATGAGGACAATCGTCCGACTAATGTAAATACTGTACATGATACCTCATCTCAGAAATATAGACAGACCCAGATTTAAATTGTTCTATAATGTTGTGATCTAGTAGGTTGTTCCAAAAGTTCGTAAACACTTACGAAAAATTGAATTTTTATGCAATTTTTAATTGTTTTTTTACTTTATCGAGAATTTGCTGATGAGCTTGGGGTTGGCAAATCGACAATTCACCGACACTTGAAGCAACTTGATTTTGTTCACAAAAAGCCGCGCCAAGATCCGCACGAACACACCGAAGCACAAGCCAACAGACGAGTTGAAATTTGCCGTCAATTGCTCAGCAATCCATTGGACGAGCGTTTTTGGAAGCGTATTGTGACATCGGACGAGAGATGGGTCTATCTGGTCCAGCACAATCGAGACAAGCGATGGGTTCAGAAAGGGCAAGAGACACCGTCGGTTCGAAAACAAGATCGATTCGGCAAGAAAGTCATGTTGTGCATTTGGTGGAACTTTGAAGGAATCGTGCATTTTGAGTTGGTTCCGAATGGTCGTGCCATCAGTGCCGAACTTTACTGTCAGCAACTGGAGCGGGTCTACGAAAAGTTGAAGCCAAAGTACCCGGCTCTGATCAACCGAAAGCGCGCTTTGATGCAGCAGGACAATGCCAAGCCACACACCGCCATGAAGACCAAAGACAAGTTTGAAGAGCTGGACGGCGTTGAGGTTCTGCCACATCCAGCCTACAGTCCTGACTGTGCTCCATCAGATTACGGCCTTTTCCGGTCAATGCAACACTTTCTGAAGGGACGCCGATTCGACTCGTTTGATGAAGTCGAGAAAGCGTGTCAAGAATTCTTTGATTCGAAGCCGGCTGAATGGTACTTTCACCAGATCCGAAAGCTTGCAGATCGATGGCAGAAAGTCTTGGAAAATGATAGTCTTTATTTTGAGGAATAATTTTTGTTGTTCTTGTTATTAATTGGCGAGTAAAATTTCAATTTTTTGCAAGTGTTTACGAACTTTTGGGACGACCTAATATCTTGCAATACTTTTCTATATCGTATGATAATTGTATCATGCTACTGCTGAATTGAAAAGTAGCTATTGATGGTGATATTGTAGTGACTACTCCGATTTACCACGCCCACAAAATACTCACTTGTAATTAGATAGAAAATAAGTACTGTTTACTACAGGACAATTTATCTATCGCAGTAACCACACAAAATTTTCTGCCATGACTTTGCCTAACTTGGTTTTGTAAAAAAATCAGTGATTGATCAATTTTTATCCAATCGTGTATTTTAGATATTCCTTTCGATATTTTTCCCGCTTCTCTCTGGAGCCTACCCAAAAGGTATTTAAACAGTTCGTACTCCAGAAATAAGTTAGTAGAACAATAAATCAGCAGAAATCAGCAACGCAAGCGTATCTACATTCATCTACTCACGCACACACAGACACAGAACTACCATTACACTACATTGTTAACTGTCTGTCACAAGCAAAGTCACAAACCAAATTCTATTATCCTTTTTTGTACAAACTTTTCATTCTTGAATTCAAATCTTATTCACTGAACTCTGAACATTTCAACAAGAAATTTCTTAAGTACATTATTCCTATCTTGCATCAGATATAAGTAAGAAGGGAAGCTACTTTTCTCTCCCTATATATTAATACATAAGCACAATTGTTGTACTCGTTGATTTTCAATATATATTTTATTGTTGAATGCAATTTGATATCTTATTCTTCTTACCTTGTGTTCTTTGCAAATTTAAATGTATGTGCTCTCACTAAAAACGCAGCCTCACTAACAACCTTATTAACAATTTTAAAACAAATCTGATCAGCACACCATAATATCATTAAACGGCCTATGAAATGTCTATACTAGACACACGTGGACCATTTTTCGTTAATATAGTAAAGGAAAACTTGTACAGATATTGCAATACTAAATTTATTCAGATATCACGTGATTAATATTTGAATGCGACATTCACAAGAGATGCTCAAAATGGCGGCCCTTATCTTTCAGACATTTATTAGTACAGCTAACTACTGCTTGGACAACGTTGGCCAATGTGCCGAGTTGCATTGCTGCACATGAATTTGCAATTTCTTTACTAAGCGCCGCCAATATAGTCAGTTTTCAAGTTTTTGCTTTCCTGAAGTATGTATACAGTTTTTGACGGACAACATATATATATATATATATATATATATATATATATATATATATAAACCTAGTGAGCCAGACAAACATACCTAGGTTTCACTTAAACGGATCCGTTTAGGGCGAAACCTAGGTAGGTTTATTTGGCTCACTAGGGTATCTAGGTCTGCTCTACGGTTGTATTGAGCTCTTTTGTTAGTTGTTTACTCGTATCGGGGTTTTTTCTTTGGGCTTTGAACCTGTATCTGTGCGATTTTTTTCGACAGACTTTCTAGATCTTTCTTTTTTTAAAACCTTTTTTTCCTCGAGATTGATTTGATTACTGGCAAAAATTCGAGGGTTTTTCGTAATGAGTATAGTTATCTATATTTGTATTTATTTATATATATATATACATACACACACACACATATATATATGTGTGTGTGTGTGTCTGTGAAAAGTGTGTGCAGCGTGAAACCCAGGGTCACAAACTCACATCAATCAACCCAAATATATATATATATATATATATATATATATATATATATATATATATATATATTATGAAATGGACAAAGTCTAACAATTATTTTAAGATATTTTTTATGTTTATACGTTCTTTTTATAGATACAAATATTTGATTAAATATTATGCTTATAATAAACAGTATTAAACATTTACCGGCCTGAATGTCCGAGAAATTTTCATAGAAAATATGTGTCCTCCAACAGGAATCAAACCTGTATCCTATACGGAACCGTCATACAGACTGACATGCTTTTACCTATTGAGCCACAGAGGAGAGTTTCAGTTAGCAAGGTCGATTTTACTGTTTTTAAACTGCAATTCTCCATTATTTTTTCTCATACATTTATACTTGCTTTTAAAATAATTGTCGGACATCATTTGTTTACATTTGGATACGCATTGAGCCATTTGCTTACTTCCGGCAACATAGACCCTCGTGCCTGACGAACTTGGAACATCACGCAGCGAAACTATAGTCGCACACAAAAAAGGTAGGTACGCATATATATATATATATATATATATATATATATATATATATATATATATATATATATATATATATATATATATATATATATATATAGATCGTATGATCGAAAAATTATATAAAAAACTAAATAAAAGCACCTTGTCTGGCGTATTCAATGAAATGTGCATACATATATATACATTAAGAAACGGACAAAGTCCGACAATTTATTAAAGACATTTTTATGTTTAACATTCTTTTTATAGATACAAGTATTTAAGTAAATGCTCTGTTTATAATAAACAGTATTAAATAACATTTACCGGCCCGAATGTCCGAGAAATTTTCATAGAAAATGTTCGTCCTTTTACAGGATTCGAACCTGCATCCTATACGGAACCATCATTTAGCTTGACGTGCCTAACCTCTCGGCCACAAAGGATCATTCGGTTGGCAAGGTTGAATTTACTACTTATAAACTTCAATCTTCCATGAATCTTTGTCCATTTCTTAATGTATGACGTCATTTGTTTACATTTGATACGCCATGAGCAGTTATGAATGTACGAGATTCATGGAAGATTGAAGTTTTGGAGATACTTTAAACTGAATTTAATAAAAAAATTTTTTAAAGTTTTTGTGTTACTTTAAATTCAATATAAATAAAAAGAAATTTAAAATGACTTAGTTCATTTAGCTATTTTAAAATTTGAATTTTTAACTGTTACTTCCTCATCCGGATACAAATCCCAGCGTTGTCTGTTCAAGCAGCAGATGAAGGCCAGATTTTCAAATCCCGGGATCATCCTGATTCCAAAAAGGTATATGTCCATGTAGAGCAAGTGTGGCCTGAATTATAGGGGTATCGAACACGTGGATGGATAGACAGAATTTGACGTGTATATATATATATATATATATATATATATATATATATATATATATATATATATATATATATATAGTTTTAAGGTGTACTATATTTATGGGATAAAGTGCTCAACATCAGAGATATAGCGTACACACACACACACACACACACACACACACACACACACACATATATATATATATATATATATATATATATATATGTATATATATTGATGCATGTTTCATTAAATAATATAGACAAATGTTGTCTATTTATTTTATGTAAATTCTTTTCATATCGTCTGATAAGCTTTATAACATTACCATTAAAAGATGAATGAAAATGACAATATTGATACATATTTTTTAATCTATCTAAGCTTTCGGCTTACATAAGCCATTATCAAAGATGGCAATTAAATTACAATATATTAAACAATACACGGACAAAACAATAATGATGGTCTGTTTATGTTTACATGGAAGATTTCCAAGCAACGACAAACTCGTGCATACAAGACGCTGGAAGCGAAAATCGCACCGCAGCTCATGACGTCATACATGACCACACAAGAGTGAATTCGAGAAGTATTAAGTATGGGAAGCTGTTGGTATAAACTAATGGCTTCTGTTACCAATTCTGGGCATTTAAGAATATTTGTGGAAATTTCATAGTTTATTTTGTTCAGGTTAGGTTTCAACTGTTTTATGTATATAGATTCAAGAATTTTTAGTTTATACTAGCAGTATAACCTGTATTTGACCGAGTCTTTCATTACTGGGAATTTTAGCCTAATTTTAGCCGTTTAATTGGAGCAGTTTAAATTTAAAGTCAGCCCACCCGAAAATCAATATTAGTAACAACATTTGGGTGCAACTGTGGCACATCTCTAAATAGCGGGGGTAATAATTTGAAGGGGGGGTTAGCCCTGGAACGGGAACTGCATAATAATGATATTATTGCAATAATTTAAACTATTTATTTTCATTAAAGTTTTTTTCTGAAAGATATATATATCCAAGAACAGCTAGTAAATAATAAAACATTGCTGAGAGTTATAATGAACAGGAAGTAGTGGAGAGCCATTGTCGACAACAATTTGAACTCAAAACCGGCACTGAAGAATTATCTATCAAAGAAAAAAAAATCATCAAAATCGGTTGAAAAATGTGGAAATGCATAAACAACATCCGATCACGCACAGACAAATATACACACATTTTGAGAATTATATATATATATATATATATATATATATTTTTTTTTTAAGCATTGTGCCCCAAGCAAGGCGTGAAGCCACTAGGGTGCAGGGGGTTGCGGAAGATTTGGAGCGAGAGCAGATAAGAGTGATAGGAGAAAGGATGAGGAGAGGGATAGTGGGTAGATCAAGGTAATAGGAGATGTCGATTGACATAACATTTGAATAGTTGGAGATTATAGCTTTCAGGGAAACAGTAATTGGAGAGGGTGTTCCACTGGCGAGAGGTGCGAGGTATGAAGCTATTGGAGTAGAAGAGACGGCTACATTTGAAGGTTTCTACGATGTAAGGGTGAGAGCGGGATGCCAGCCTCGTAGGGCGCTTGAATTCATGGAGTCTGGGAACCAGAGAGAGCAGCTCATCAGAGCAGTTACCATGGAAGTATTTGTAGAAAAGACAGAGAGAGGCGACGGCGCGTCTGTGAGAGAGTGACTGCAGACAAGACGCTAAATCAGGGCCAATTACATTACATATCCGTCTCTGGATCTTGTCAAGAACTCCGAGGTAAGCAGAAGGTGCTCCAGCCCATATATGGCAGCAATACTCCATGCAAGGGCGAATGGTTGTTTTGTATATTTGAAGTATCGATTCAGGGGAGAAAAATTTCCTGGCGCGGCACAGAGAGCCAACTTTCCTCGCGGTGGAAAAAAGGTCCACATCAATGTATTTGTTCCATCTCAGGTCAGCAGTCAGCGTGAGGCCGAGCAGACGCAGGGAGTTGCTCTCAGAAAGTTGACTATCAGACATTT
>CAHIKZ030001513.1:1830000-1910000 GCA_903632075.3 Acanthosepion pharaonis | reverse complement strand
GATTTTCCAAGCCTTCTTTCAGCTGCCTCTGCATGATATTAACTATAAGCTTACTTTTTATTCAAGACAAAAATGCTTTAGTCTACTAGGCGGTTATCTCGTGCGACAACAACAAAGAGGTGGTTTTTAGTGTCGTACTTTAACGAATGCCTTTGTGTAATTTGTGAGACGCGCGCTTAAATCGTTCGGCATTGGCACTACTTGCTCGGATAGAATTCTGTTCGTGAAAATGGCATTTCTTCTTGAACAAAGTCACTTCTATTTCCGCCACAATTCAGCTACGAGCCCCGTTCATTAGACGGATCCTAATTAATAGTTTTGTTACGTGCTTCATCAAGCTGATTGTTCGATGCCGTTCGCAAATGCACCTAATCACTTGGCTGCACTATAAACGAAACTGTTGCTTAATCACATCGACTGCGCCATTAGTTGGCTGCCTCGCTTTCAGATTACGGCCGCGTCACTTTGAAACACTGTTTCCCGTATGTTTATCGAAGTTAAGCAATGTCGAGCCTGGTCAGTACTTAGATGGGTGACGGCTTGAGGAATAGCAGGTATTGCAAGCTGGGATGTGTCGGTTGTATGGATTATGGTCGCATCATTTTGAAACACCGGTTCCCGTACGATCACCGAAGTTAAGCAATGTCGAGCCTGGTCAGAAACTATATGGGTGACGGCATGAAAAATAGGCGGTGTTGTAAGCTGGGATGTGAGGGTGGTATGGCTTATGGCCGCGTCACTTTGAATCATCGATTCCCGTACGATCACCGAAGTTAAGCAATGTCGAGCCTGGTCATAAACTAATATGGGTTACGGCATGAAAAATAGGCGGTGTTGTAAGCTGGGATGTGCGGGTGGTATGGTTTATGGCCGCATGTGTTGTAAGCTGGGAAGTGAGGGTGGTATGGCTTATGGCCGCATCATTTTGAAACATCGATTCCCGTACGATCACCGAAGTTAAGCAATGTCGAGCCTGGTCAGTAACTAGATGGGTGACGGCTTGAAGAATAACAGGTGTTGTAATCTAGGATGTGAGGGTTGTATGGCTTATGGCCACGTCACGTTGAAACACCAGTCCCGTAAGATTACTGAAGTTAAGCAATGTCTAGCCTGGTCAGTACCTAGATGGGCGAAGGTTGGAGAATACCAGGTGCTGTAAGCTGATATGTGCGAGTGGTATGGATTATAACCAAATCACGTTGACACATCTGCTACTTTGCAAACAGACCCAGTTTAGCATTTGTCAAGGTTTCCTTTTTGTAGTTTTTACCCTTCGTTTACCCATAAATGGGAGTCGTTCACACCCGCAGTTAACGTTTAGGTATATTTTTGCATGCAAAACTTTGCTGGTACCGAAGTTTATCTCGTACTAGCAGTAGAGCCCGGCGTTGCCCGGGGATGTAACAGTAAGAGCTAGATCAAGTATCGACCATCATAAAGACTGAAAAATAAAATTGAGAAAGATTATTGTTTAAGGTTGATGGACACGCATGTCTTAATTAGTTTTTTTTTTTTTTTACGAATTGGTCAAACCCAAACTCAAAACTAAAACATTGTTTTCAATCATTATGAGTCTATCGATTGAATAGAATTTTATTATAAACAATTGTCTTGTAAATGGAATTTTTAAAGCATTCTGAATGTAAAAATAAAGAAAAAAGTGTGCAAGACAATAAGAAACACTACCTGACAAAAAAAGTGAAGTTTTGTTGAAATCGGTTGAAAAATGTAGGAAATCTGATCCCATATATAAATGAACACACACACAAACACAAACAAACTGGGTTTTATAATAAGTAAGATTTAATATCTCCTGACTGGATTTTTCGAATCCACGGACGTCTTAAGCGTACCTCAAACCAAATGTTAGTTACGACTTCAAAATTCCCCTAAGGTTACAGTGTACGACAACAAGCACCTGGAGAAGGTCGGAGAGTACAACAACCGAAATGTTGGAAGTATAAAAACAGTAATGCATATACCAGTCCGAACAAAAGTAGAGATGTTTCCGGGTCCCGAATATTTCGACATAAATTGAGCATCTGTACAGTGAAAGTGGGAACGTTTTCCATGTTCAGATGAACCACACTCTTTCGTCCCCCCCCGTTCTAACCTTCAAGGCTAAGACCCCACCCTGCCACGCCCATTGTAGCGAACCACCGTCATTCCCTTCGTATTCCTTTGGTGAGATGTAAGTTCCACTCGATCAGCTTTTTTTCTACCAACCGGGACCGACTCCCAAGAGGATACTTCTCCGAACACTACAATCTTAACCTGTTCAAGTCTAGGGTTAACATTATGATATTCCCATAAACTGAGCCTCTTAATAAGTAACTGTTGGGGCGCACCCACCTTCTCATCAGAATGGACTGATCTCTCTACTACTAATAGGACTTCTATAGAGCTCCGGGAAGATCAGGGGATCATCACACTTCCGTCTCTCTACCGGAAGATACAGTTGGACTTTATACTCTTTCTGATTGTTACTGACTAACCTGCATTCGTTTGACTACTAATCTCTCTGTTGTAAATACCTCTTCAGATATACCAGTATTTTCCCCTACGTATGTGTTTGTCCTTATTTCAATACACGCACGTGGAAAAACTCAACAGTAACCTTCTACTTCGAGTGGCTCTTGGGCTTTGTACAGGCTGAACGCCATTGTAAAAAATATTGATAACTAGCTTCAAAGCCGCCCAACTGGGCTGCATTTAAGCCAGCTCCTGCAGAGGGATTTTGATTGGGCCTTCATCACAGTAGTTAGAGAGTAGCAGGTGCGATTGGCAACAATAAACTACAGAAGAACTCAAAATTGATCGCTGCATTTAAGTATTGCATTAATATTTAAGCTTTGCTTTTAAAAGTTCAACGATAATTCTTTTGTCGCCATTTAATTTAAAAAACACTTTGATGTACGTAGGTCCTTACTTTCCATACATTTTTTTTTTTATTTCATGGGTGACTCGCTGAATTTCGTAATTAATTTCGATTATTCCCAAATTTATTTCCAAGTTATAAAAATTGTTATCGTACAAAAAAAAAATTTGTTGCAAAAAAATCGCCAAAAAGAAAATTTGGGAATCCAAAGATTTGAAGAATTCGAATCCGGTCCGAAATGTTTTTAATTTGCTCACGGAGTCGGTCTGATTCCAAAATGGTATGATATGTTGCGGTACGGCCTATAGGAGTAAAGTTGAAAAAGTGTGACACACTGACATTCGCATTTATTATATAGTCATTGAAAGACGAAAATCCTATTTTGAGGTTTCTATTCTGAGATATTAGCTAATAAAGTATTCTATCTGTCATATACCGTTTATTGTATTGTTGTAATTTTATCAGGTGTTCTACTGAAAATGAAAGCGGTCCATTGAATATAGTGAGCATAATGGGATATAATTTTTTTTTAAAGCGATGTCCACTCTGTACAAACACCGGGAACCACCCGCGGATACAGAGTAAAAGATATGTAGGGAAGATAACTCTAGATAACCACAGGTTAAAATTGTAGTGATTGGGGAAGCATCCTCTTGGGAGTCGGTTCCACGAAGCAGCAGTTCGTGGGAATAAGCTATTCGAGTAGGACTTACATCTCACTAATCGAATAAGGAGGGAATAACGATTGGCTCGCTACAATGGCATAGCATGGTAGGTCCTAGACGTGAAGTTTAGAACCGTTGAAGCTAATGATTATAGTTCGTCCGAGCACTTTCCATAGAAATAGTGATAGAGCAGTGAGACTTTTGCGGCGTTTCGTCTGTGGGGAAAGTGGTTGTAGGGTGGGAAATAATTAGTTGCCCAAGTGGATGCGGAGGCGCTTTGGGAATCGAGAGACCGGAACAGGAAGACTGGGCAGCCGCTACTCATATATGGCAGGGCAATAGCATGTTGTTCATGATGACGGTCGTTCTTTGAGTATAGAATCCAGAGGTTAGCAGTGAATATTTCGAAGACAGTAGGAAAGCGTTGTTCAGGTTAGCAGTGGATATTTCGATAAAAGTAGCAGAGCATAGTTCTTCCTTCTGGTTCTCTTCGCCTGACAAGCTGGCACTGGGCATTCGGGTAGAATAAACATAAATGGCCCCTTTATACACGACGGATTGAATGTTCTACGTCTTCTGATTGGTTAACCTTCTATTGGTAGACTATAAAGTGAGTCAAGTCATTTGAGCTAACTCACTAGTACATAGATATACACAAAAACCTGCAACAAGTAATACTCCATTTTAGGCCTGATCTGGCTCTTGTAAGGGTAGAGAATAGTACGAGGAGTAAAGGGTAGTGCGAGGAACCGACAATTTGTCCAGCATCTTTAGTGATAGGTACGAGCTCCACTTGAGGTCTGGATTGTGCTTGAAGCCCAACAGGCGCTCAAGGCCCGGGCTTCCCAGAAAGTACCTAAACAAAAATAGGTAAGTATAGAAAATAGCAAATCTCTCTTCGAATTGGAAGTTTTATTATAATGAAAGGAGTCGCTTGTTCTCACGTTTTCCACAAACACCAATCAAAATGTCAATCGCTGTCTACTGTCTTCCTGATTACTCTTCTTTTGTTCTCTTCTAATTCTTCCACATCACCCCCTTGTGTCTCAATGATTTTACTGCCTTGCATGGGGTGAATTGTCACCTACTCTCACATATTTTTTCCTCAGATCAATGATTTAAAATTGTTTCAGGTGAAGGAATCTTTCATCAGAATTTATAGATTGGAGACAAAAAAAAAATACAAACACAAAGCTCTACCAAATAACAAAAAAAACACATCATTTGAAAACTTCCAACAGCAACAACAACAAAAACAGGTAGAATTAGTAAAGAAAATAATGATACAATGAAGATGCTAACTTTGCACACTATCGTGGGTTACCCCCACTTTACTTCGTCAAACTCCCATTAGGTGGCGCTGTTTAAATCTATAAAAATGACAAACATTTCCTTCCTCTTTTTCTTTATTCGTCTTGCTCCAAGATATAGTAGAACGTAGGTAAAGACGTCCCCATTGGGTCACATTCGTTTCCCTGGTCCAGTGATAAGTGAATTGTCACATACACTCACATACCAACATATATATATATCATACAAGCTCGTATCACACACACACAAACAAGCACATTCTTAATAGCCAGTTTTTTAATTTATTTCCCTTTACTTTCAGTTGTGTACACATTAATGTAATGTCTTTTTGTTAATACATGTATTTAAATTCCATACTTTGTCTTATTCTTGCCTTGACTCACATGAGTCCGCCAAATATTGTTTGCGGGAGAAATGTTCCAGAAGTCATTAAATGTTTGTTGGAAAAATGTCCACACCTCACAACTAAACAAAAATATAATCCAGATGTTAGCTTTCCACACAACTTTAAACAAAAGGTTAAGACGGAAACACCCATTGAAACTGGAAAAAGCAATAACAGTGTGCATAGGAAACCTGTTTTCCTGAAAAAAGTTTTAAGAGAAAGATTTTGTAAATTTCAGCTGATAGTAATACTAATTGTTCAGTCAGTGAATGCTAAATGTTTCCTTATAAAGAAACAGTTAATTTCCCTATTGCCGTTACCATCTATTCAACAACATTTCTATAAATACTTTCACGGTAATTGTTCAGTTGAGCTCTTCGTTATTTTACCAAGAATTTTTTTTAATTTTAGTGTCTGTAATCTTACCGGTCCTAACCTGGCATCTCAACTTCAAGTCACTTTCCCATCGCCGTGGCGTGTCTTCCGTCTATCTTTTCTGTAAATATTTTCATGGCAACTGTTCTAACGTGCTTTCCTATTTGGTAGCAAAAATGCGTGAATTTGAACGTCCTACTAGATTGGCAGTTAGGTCTCATCGCTACTGTTGAATCAGCTCGATGTAACAGTAAGTTCTCTCCTAATAGTTTATTTTTTCTCGCACTTTACCCCTGTGGACTTCGCTTTTAATTTCACGCTTCCCTGACTCTTAGGATATTCAAAACTTTAAATGCAACGTCAATCGCCACCATCTGTCTTCCTGAAACATGCTCCTTTACTGTCTCTTTCTCCTAACTAAAGTCTTATATTTCTCTTTCACTCTCAATAACTACCTTGCGTCTTAGTGATATTATTGTCTTTCTTGGGGTGAAATGACTCAAAATAAGTAAAAATCAATTTACAACTTCCTTATATTCGAATTGGCAGGATCACCATTTTGCGAATTAATTCATCTGTTTATTTTGGGGGTTGACTATAATTAACTGAAAAACTATTGATATATATATATATATATATATATATATATATATATATATAAACATCAAATATAATATGAAGCCCAAAATGCTGTCAGTCAGTGAGATACTGAGAGAAAGACATTTAAGGCAAGCAAATCGAAAAGTATAAGCTCTCAACTGGTGATACCCCTGATGAGTGGGAGGAGTGATTCCCAAAGGTTCCGTCTACGAAACCCTGGAGTCGGGATGCTGAAGTTAACATCAATCAGCTGAGAAACATTTTACTTGTATTAATTCTCTCTCCCCATCTCTCCCTTCTCTCTGTCTCTCTCTCTCTCTCTCTCTCTCTCTCTCTTTCTCTTTATATATATATATATATATATATATATATATATATTAATCAGTTCGACCACAAGCAAGGAAGAAACGCCACTAAGACACAACGGGTTATTGGGTGCGGAAGAATTAGGAACAGAAACTTTAATAATGAGCAGGAAGAGCAAAGAGTAGATAGAGATTGACACTGCAATATATATATATATATATATATATATATATATATATATATATAAAGTGAACATTGAAATCAACACTCATGCTGGATGCAATCATCAGGCCGCGAATGCTGGATATAAAAATAGCTATAACTGCTATATATCGATAAAAAAAAGCATCACTACGTTACTAAAAAATCAAAAACCAAACAGAATAAATAAAAAATATACAAAATAAAAAGTAAGTAAATAAATAAAAAAAAACTAATAAAAATTAATCCCAATACATAAATAAATGAACAAATTAACAAATCGTCCACACTAAAATAACCGTTAGAAATAATAAAAATAAGCATAAATAAGCAAAAACAAGTAAAAATAATCAATCCAAATAAATAAATTAAAAACTGTCCCACCTGCCAATATAAAAGAATAGACTACGGCAAGCAATTTAAACATTGGACAAATAAATAGCTTTAATTATCTTCCCAGACCAAAACAAACTATTAAATAAGTGACCTAAGCAAATCCCCCTCCAAAATTGTTTACTACGTTAATAAAGCATCAAAAAACGAAAAGAATAAATAATACAAAATGAAAATGAAAAACAAGTAAAATAAATTAACCCAAATAAATAAAGAAACAAACCACTCCCGTAAAAATAACCGCCAGAATAGATTACCCACAATGCACCACTGAGCCATATATATAAATAGCCGAGGAAAAATCCAGTATTCGAGGCCTGACTATTGCATCCAGCATGAAACAGCCTGTCGTCTCTAAGTGTTGACTTCAATGTTCACTTTTATATTTACACACGCTCTATCTCTGATATTGAGCACTTTATTCCCTAAATATAACACATCTTAAAACTATATTTCTTTATATATATATATATATATATATATATATATATATATATATATATATATATATAAGTATAGAATTGATGTATACGGAATGAATTGCAATAACCAAAAATACTATTCTTAAAAGAGAGCTCAATACAGAGTAGAGCAAATATAATTTATTCCAAAATTATAAGATAAAAATCTTATAAAATCACTACAAAAATAGCCATTTTGTTTCAACACTTCTGGTATCTTATCAATTTTTTTTTAAAGGTGTGGGGTTGAAATTAGGATGTACATATACCGAGTTAGAATTAACCTTCATATAAGGTTGAGAAAGCTATTATTAAGGTCTAGGGTGACATCCAGAACGTCTACATGTTTAATGTTGGCTGTAACTATAGCCCTAAGACCTAAATCCTTAAACTCTCTATGGATCATTTTTCTAATACGATTTACCTTAAATTTTGTAGATTCTTTAACTACTAATAAGCCATTTTGTAGTGATTTTATAACATGTTTATGATATAATTTTTGAATAAATTACACACAGACACACACACATATATATATATATATATATATATATATATATATATTGATGCATGTTTCATTAAATAATGTAGACAAGTGTTGTCTATTTATTTTATGTAAATTCTTTTCATAATGTCTGATAAGCTTAATAACATTATCATTAAAAGAAGAAAGAAAATCACAATATTGATACATATTTTTTTAACCCAATCTAAGCTTTCGGCTTACATAAGCCATTATCAAAGATGACAAATACATTACAATATATTAAGCAATACACGGACAAAACAGTAATGATAGTCTGTTTACATGGAAGGTTTCCAAGCAACAACAAACTCGTGCATATAAGACGCTGGAAGCGAAAATCGCACCGCAGCTAATGACGTCACACATGATCACGCGAGAGTTAAAAGAATTTTGGGAAACATTGGTATAATATTTATTTTTCGTAAAAATACAAAATTGTGGCACAAGGCCGAAAAGGGGAAGGGCTGGTCTGGTAATTTGATTCAAACCCATTCAGACATTACACCCACTTTCACCATAAGAACTCGTCCGTCATCAATCAATCCTCCTTGCACCATAATACCACATCCATTTAATGAATCCCATTATGTACAAAAAATTCTAAGATGAAAAATGATTTATTAACATAAATGTTTAACTTTTATTCAGGGAGACCACTGTATTCTGCCCATTTCAACAGCTGTTTAAAAAATCATACGGGCATGTATAAAGCTAAGTCGAGATGAAAGGGGGATCAAAAAACAAACTGGGAGGTTGGGAATCTCGTTTAACCAAAGATGTGGCCAGGATGCAGGCCAGGAACAACACTTTCATTAACTTCCGTTTCTAAATTTAGGACACCCCCCTAAAACAGAAAATCAAGGCCCCCGTTCACCCGCCTCAGTCACCCACCTTTCGCTCTTCGACATTTTCTATGAAATCTTCATCTTGAATGCTCAAAGTATCCGAATCCTGATGAGAAAGACGGTTACCTCGCAAAATTCCTCCTTTCGCGTCGTCCAATCACCATTCAGGCCGTGGCTGGCAGCACACCATCCGTTTCACCCCGGAATACGGGGCGACACATTGTCACACGCGTATGCAATCCATGGACACAAGCTGTTCGGGAGCGAGACAGGCCGTCAGCTCGCCGACATGGTCCCATAAGGGGCGGACCTGGGGGCAATGGTAGAAGGCGTTTCAATTCTTCTAAAGGCCACACCGTTCGCAGTCTGGCAAATCCGCCAAGCCCCATTAAATGTCGTTGAGAGGCAATTTCCGAGAAAGGTAAGCGAAAACTCAGGGTTACTGAAATCCGCCGCTGGCGCCCAAGACCAGTTCCTCCGACATGCCGAGATCCTGTCGTAGTGGGATCCTTCGCGACCCCCTCCACTAAAACGATAGAAGTCCTTCCTAGGCCGATTGGACCGGGACAGCCCTCAAGGCCGACCGACACTCGCGAAAGAAAAACCGATTGAACCCGGGGTTTACGACGGCGCTCAACCCGCGAGATATGGTAAGGCGAGGAAGGCGTCCCTCACAATCCCCTCAATAATCGGATCTCCTCCGTCAATGCGCGGCGTAGGAAAGCCAACCTCGAGGCACGTTTGTGGCTCAGCAGGTGCAACATTCCCAGCCCCCCATGACACGGACGTTTAGTGCAGACTTTCTGTCGACCCGATTCGCGCGTCCCCTCCACATGAGCGCGCGCTCGAACTTTTTCCTGTGGGTCTTACAGAGAGGAAGTACGGACAATCGATAAAGGAATCAGGGGGAAAATGTATATTTTCAAATACAACCTCCGTCGATTCCAGTATGACCGGCGGCGTCGACCTTTGCTCGTGCTTCTACCAATTCTTCTCCAGCTGGAGGTCAGGCCCAAACCACACTCCAAGAATGCGGACAGGACCGTCCGTCCAACCAAAGGGGCCCTGGAAGATCGACCCCTTCCAGGCACCTAACCGCAAGCCAGACGACTTGTCGCGGTTTATTTTGGCCCCTGTCACCTTCTCGTACCGATCAAGCGCCTTCTGTACCGCCTCAATGTCGTTGTGCGGGACGACACGAAAATGGATACGTCATCGGCGTACGCGGAAACCCTGGCTCGATCCCCGCCAGGAACGGCAATTCCACGTATAGGGCCGGACTGCCGGTCTCGTCCTTCAAAGGAGAGGCTCAACGCCAAAGCATAAAGTAGGGGCGACAGCGGACAACCCTGACGGACCGACCTGAGACAGCGCAAAAAGCGCCGACAACCTTCCGTTCACCTGTACCACAGCACTGGGGGAGCGATACAGGAGTTCCAGCGGCAGAAGTTTTTGAATCCGGCGGCCTTTTCTAAGGTAGCGATGGTCAACCCTATCAAATGCCTTGGACTGATCCAAATTGATCAGCGCACACACTATCGTCTTTACACCCTCTATGATCGTGCGGATCAAATGCAGGTTGCTCTGAATTGTTTCGGCCCTTCACAGAACAAAATCTGCTCGGGACCCAACAGAGACTCGGCAACTGACTGCATTGGCCATAATATATGGGCCTATAATCGTCTATAACACCCTTGCCCTTTTTTCAACAGCGTGATCACATGGAGAACCGGTCAGGACGGACCCCGCCGGAACCAGTTGTTGAAGACGACCGTCAAAATCGGGACAAAGATGTGCGACAGCCTCGGTACACTTCATAACCCAGACCATCCAGACCGGGCGACTTGTTCTGCCGACCTTCTTCAAAACCACGTAGACCTCGCCCTCGTTCTCCTTCAGTTAGCCGCTTCACTCGGCGAAAGCCGATCAAAAATAGGCTGCGAAACTCGTCCTCACGAAGACCAGGCTCCCCTGGTAAACCGCTCAGAAATGCCGCCGAAACGCCTCCATGTCGTCAGTGGCCCAAAGAGTACGCCCTTCCGGGGTTTTGACCACGAATATAACGATCGCCACCTCGACGGACCTCTTCCCTGCGCAGATCTGCGCCCATATTCACAACTTCGGAAGACATCTTGCCTAACCTATGCCTAATTACCTGGCCCATGTAGCGCTCGCTATTCAAACGCTGGAGCCTCCTTAGCTACATATCTCTAGGGGATCCCCCAGCCACCGCCCGGGCATGACTAGCTTTAAGAGTCCTCACCTTTATCAGCTCTATCTAGGGCGAGCCGTTTGCTGAAATCAGTGGTGAAGGAAGAATTATATTTTCTTACCACCCATTCCCGATAACCGCCCCAAAAGACTGGGGGTCCTGCCTGTCCAGTAAACCTACAGATTGAACTTCCAGTAGCCATAATTCTAGGCCTATGTTCTAACACCACACGGGCAAAACGAGTTTGTGGTCCGTAAACAAATCAACAAATCTATGTCGGCCCGCCATTCTTTATACTGCTGACTACCTGAGCAAACCTTAAGGCCACCAATACCACATCCATATTCCCCCCCGGTGATCGCCATTCTATCCGAGTACAAACTGTTACCAATTACCAGACATTTAACTAAATATTTGGGAGATTTCATAGTTTATTTTATTCAGGATTATTTTCAAACTGTTTTGTATATAGCTTCAAGAATTTGTTTATTGTTTCAAACGGAAAATTTAGACACCCCACCTTTTACCCCATCTATGAATGTAACATTACAAATTCTTAACACCCTGATCTGTTACCATGGAAATTTAAATTTCAAGACAAAAAACAACAATTTCAGAAATAAGTTATTCCAAAAAATTTCATTGAAGATGTAACAGATTTTGGTACTTAAATTCAATTTAATTCAAATAATTATATTGAAGTTTGAAACATGAGAACTTTTATGTTCCGTGTGGAATATATTTTAAATAAATAATTATATTTATGCTTTTTGTATCGAGACTATTTTTTAAAATAATAAAAAAATACTAAAGAATCCTTTGGATTATTTAACCAGTGTTAGTTCTTTTCCTATTTTATGTTATATATATATATATATAATGTCTATATATTTTCACACACACACACACACACATTAACACTATTATATATATATATATATATATATATATATATATATATATATATATATATATTCATTTTATATACGATCATTTTTCGTGCAACTCAGCCTATCAAAGAAAATTTGAAAAAGTTGGATCCTGTTTGATGCCCCATCGGGCCCGAAACCGGTCGAATTCGCAGTCATGGGCCACTGGGATATATCAATATTTGGTGGCTGATGGGAATTGCTTTTTATGCGGAAAAGACTGGGGCTCACCAAAAGCAAACAAATAATTTATATATCTCCTTTTTCAATTTTTTGCCGACGCCATTCTATAACAAATTTATATACGAATACAAAGTACCGGCCATTGACATTATGTCTGATCTGACGCTTAAGCCAAATTCGTTTTTCCGTGTAAAATTGAAATCCGATGGAATAGGGAGTCCGAAAATTTTATGAGTCTTTCCTCCTCATAATTTTTTTCTTGTTCATCAAATGGTTTACATTTAAAAGAAGGATAGGAAAAACATGTCTTCCTTAATCTTGTTCATCAACATTGCCATCTTGCCGCAGTCATTTGAAAGAGAAAGAGAGAGAGGGAGAGAAAAGGAATAAGCAATACAAGAGAGTGAAAGGGAGATAATTACAATGAATGTTACGGAGAAGGAAACTATGACAAAGAGTGAGCGGAAAAGAAAGAAAGAAAGAAAGAAAGAAAGAAAGAAAGAAAGAAAGAAAGAAAGAAAGAAAGAAAGAAAGAAAAGTTAGAGGATAGAGTGAGAGAGAACGGAAGTGTTAGAGAATAAAAAAAATATAAGCAAAAAGAGTGGAAAATAGTGAAAGAGAAAAAGAAGGAATTGAAGAGAGAGGGTGAGAGAGAGAGAGAGAGAGAGAAGAAATCAGCAATATGAGAGAACAAAAGGGAAATAATCATGAATGACAGAGAGAAGGCATCTGAGTAAAAAGAAAGAAAGAAAGAAAGAAAGAAAGAAAGAAAGAAAGAAAGAAAGAAACGACAATGGAGGGAGAGTGGGTGTGTTAAAGAGTGAAGGAGAAGGAGTAATAGAGAAAGAGGAGGAATTGGGAGAGAGAGAGAGAGATCAAAAAGAAATAAGCAATATTAGAGAGTGAAATGGTAATAATTATTATGAAAGATGAAGAGAAGCCAACTGAGTAAAAGAAAGAAAGAAAGAAAGAAAGAAAGAAAGAAAGAAAGAAAGAAAGGAAGGAGAGTGAAAGTGTTAAAGGGTGGAAGAGAGAGAGAGAGCGAGAAAGAGAAGAAATAAACTAATGGAACCCCAAAGGACTTTCATGTCATTTCAAAGGTGAGTATTTTCGTTTTATTTTGTCTTCTCATAATTTTTCAAAGTTGTAAGAGAGCCACGATAATCCATGCCCTGAACCGACATGGCGTGTGTAAGAATAATAAGAAGGACATGTCTTCCTTAATCTTGTTAATCAACTTTGCCATCTTGCCACAACCATTGGTGATTGTCTAAGCGTAGATTTTGGCATCTCCAATTTGTAATTTATAACTTCCATTTTGCTAACAACCATACATTCTATCTTTTTGCTATTGACACTTAGTCCTTTTCTTCTCGCTTTCCGTCACTCACCTTCAATAGGAACTCTTATAGTTTCCTTTCTATATCTGTTGTCAACACTGTGTCACCAGCATATCATAGGTTGCTAAGATTATGGCCGCCAATAATGGATTCTCGTAAAACATCTGATTTGCTATGTAGATATATGTGATATATTATTCTCCGCGTGGGACACGTGTATACCGGGTGTATCAGCATAATTGTCCAAAACGTGTAACAACAAAATTGTCCAAATGTCAGATTAAGCTTTGAATCGTTGTATCTTAGAAATGATTAAAGATATCTTACTGGAATTCCCCGAGGTTTTTATAACATTGTTGGTCTCCACTTTGAACAATAAAAATGGATTTAAGTTGAAATGATGATCCATCTTCCTGTTGTGACCTGATCCAGTTTTCCTTGCTGCTCTTCCCTCTTTTTTAAATTTATTCACTGTTCTCTTAATGGTTCTTGAATGGACTTTGAAGATGGAAGCCAGAGTATGAATGTTGGTACTATTACTGAACGCCTGAATGATCTTTTTCCTCTCACCATTGCTCAATTGGGAAGACAGTGGGACTGACACAAAACGATTTTAACTTACTCTCTTTTTAGCTGAATAACTCAAAGAATTTTTTAGTGATCCTTACGACAAATGGTGTCAAGAGGGCTAAACGTCTTATCTGAAATTCTGGAAAAAAGAAACTTGGTAAGTTTAGTGTTTTTTTTTTTTGTATTTTTTTTTTTGTTTTTTTAGAAGTTAAACATTTTGTGGGATTGACTATTATGCTGTTACACGATTTAGACAATTTTGCTATTACGCCCTATATATGTATTCGACCTTGCCAGCCGAACAATCCTCTGTGGCCGAATCGGTAAAAAGGCACGTCAGGCTATATAACGGTTCCGTATAGGATACAGGTTCGAATCCTGTCGGAGGACGAATATTTTCTATGAAAATTTCTCGGACATTCAGGCCGGTAAATGTTGTTAATACTGTTTATTATAAACAGAGCATTTACTTAAATATTTGTATCTATAAAAAGAATGTTAAACATAAAAATGTCTTTATCTACATATATATATATATCTTAAAAAGATGAGAGGTACCGTAGATGTTTTTGGCTGTAATGTGGATTTTTTTAAAATATTATGCTTTACTTTCCATAATTTTACTACACGCGTTTCTGGTCTCGCGACCGTCTTCAGGTAAAAGGCGGAGATTTCCACATATTATTAAAAATAATAATAATTTATTTATTTCCTTTATGTTTTTCGATGTTAAATATTCTATCGAGAATATTTAACATCGAAAAACATAGAGAAAAAAAATTAATTATTTCTAATAATATGTAGAAATCTCCAACCTTTGCCTGATGACGGTCGCGAGACCAGAAACCCCTGTAGTAAAATTATGGAAAAATAAAGCATAATATTTTTTTTTTTAAATCCACATTACAACCAAAAACGTTTGCGGTATCTCTTTTCTTTTTATACACTTTTTCTCTCGTTGGAACCTCTATAACCTGTTCCTTATATATATATATATATATATATATATATATATATATATATATATATATATATATATGTTTTTTGTCTATAGATTAGTAGTATAAAAGTCTCTCTGAGAACAAAAACATTTTTGTCATTCTTTTTTCCTTTCAGCTATTCTGTTTCGTCCGTGAAGAATGGTGTTGTTATATCACAGATATAATAATGCTCATAATGGGGGAAATACTACCCAGCGAATAAATCTTTCTTCCTTAGCTCTCTCCCGTTACACTAGCTTCTACCAGATATTCTCGACTCACTAGATTTAACCCATGCAGATTTTGAATGTGTGTCGATCGTCAGAAGATTTTAGAAGTAGAAAATCATTCAGAAACAAAGAAGTTTAAAGCAGGCTTTCGTTTTTGTTCTTTTTCTTGGAGAAAAATCCAAATTTCTTTAAACGAGAACTCGAAAATTTGCCTCTTGATCTTTGATTGTTCTATCTTCTTAATAGTGTTTTTTCTCTTATATTCTCCAAGATTCAGTAACTTTTTGCGTCTTAGTGGCTTTATTGCCTTGCTTGCGGTGAAATGATTTATAAAAAGATTTTTACTTAATGAATTAAAAAGTAGAATTCTTTCTTACTCGTGACAATAGAGTTAATAATGATGACAAAAATCCTCGATGACGCATGCTAAGCATATAAACAATGCTATTGCAAAATGACTAAAGCACTGCCGCCATTTTTTTCTTTTCTTTTTTTTTTTTAAGGTCGGGGTCGTGATAGATTTCCTTCGATATTTTTTCATTTAATGATTTAAAATGTAGAATTCTTTCTTACACTTGACAATGGATTTAATTGCAAAGAAAAAAATCCTACATTCCTCTTTAAGAAATATAACCATAGCTATCTGTCTAGATTTCTGAGATGAGGTATTATGTACACTATTTACATTATTCGGACTATTGTCCTCATCTTTGTCACCATATTTATTATAACGTTTCGGCCCTTTAGTATCTGTCTATATTTCTGAGATGAGGTATTATGTACACTATTTACATTATTCGGACTATTGTCCTCATCTTTGTCACCATATTTATTACAACGTTTCGGCCCTTTAGTATCTGTTTATATTTCTGAGATGAGATATTATGTACACTATTTACATTATTCGGACTATTGTCCTTATCTTTGTCACCATATTTATTACAACGTTTCGGCCCTTTAGTATCTGTTTATATTTCTGAGATGAGGTATTATGTACACTATTTACATTATTCGGACTATTGTCCTTATCTTTGTCACCATATTTATTACAACGTTTCGGCCCTTTAGTATCTGTCTATATTTCTGAGATGAGATATTATGTACACTATTTACATTATTCGGACTATTGTCCTTATCTTTGTCACCATATTTATTACAACATTTCGGCCCTTTAGTATCTGTCTATATTTCTGAGATGAAGTATTATGTACACTATTTACATTATTCGGACTGTTTTACAAGCGTTAAAAATGAGCATTTTTCTTTTTAAATATATAAAACGTTAGGTAAACCAAAAGACCAGAAAGCAAATAGAATTACGTAATAGTACTTTTTTTTTTTTCAACGCGTGATCCGTAGGGCACCATGTGTATTTTGACCACAACAGAAGTTGTGTTTCTTGTGCAAGATAGCCTGTCTGAGACAAACCATCTCCATCCCAGTTTTAAATTCATAGTTTTTCCTTCTAGATCGGTGTCCACTCAAGTTTATAGAACCCATAGCTGGAGGGAGAAGAAGAGGATTTATACCTTTCCCGAGGATATTAATGTTGTAACCTGGGGAAGATTACTGAATAGAATAACCACACGAAGATTGGTAATGAACGATAATACTTAGAACAAGAACATCACATATAAGATTCGCCAGTGGCGCGTTGGAGAAGTAGTCAACTGCTCGAAGTGAATTCCACAATGAATCTCCAGCTGCAGGATATCTACCAACCGTCCCACGCGGTCAAATATGGTACAAGACCGAATTTAATATGGGATATCCGATCCCGTAGGCTCGGCCAAAAATTCCCCGTAGTCCCCGTATAAAACGGGGTCGTGTAACTGTGTTCCGAGACGAGACTGTGCCCTTCGACATAGCCTTGTCTGGGGATCCTCTCTGATCGGAATCAGAGAATTTGACCAAAACAGCTGGAGATGAATCTCCAACTGCAAGATATCTACCAACCGCCCCACGCGGTCAGATGTGGCACAAGGCCGAATTTAATGTGGGGTATCCGAGCCCGTAGCCTCGGTCAAAAATTCCCCGAAGGCCTCGTATAAAACGGGATCGGGTAACTGTTTCCCGAGACGAGACTCTGCCCTTCGTCTAGGGGTCCTCTCTGACCGGAGGCAGAGACTTTGACCAGAACAGCTGGAGACGAACCTTCAACTGCAGACCAACATACAGTATTTACTACTGTGTTTATGTGAATGGGGACATATCCATTATCGTCCGTAAGTATGCTACAATAATTAAGATGTAAGTGAATGTAATGGAACCGACTGGAATTCGAACTCGGCTCTTCGATTATGTGGCACTGCAGAAGGATGATGGGAATGTCATAATCGGAATATATGAGCAGCGAGAAAGTTTTAAAGAAAAATGGGAACAAAAAGGAAAGGACACTTGTACTTGGAATCATAAAGAGAGCTGAAATTTATGGGATGCATAATGAGAAAAGGGTGCTTGCAGAGTGTTAGGGCAGAGTTAGCCTAACAAAGAACTTTAAGCAAAGTTACCTCCCTTAGATTGAAGGGATGAAAAAAAGGGTTTTTTTGTTACTTACCCTGTTTTAAGGCACAGGGCATTCTGGATACGGGACTTTGACCATGACCCCAAGGTGAGTTGAATAGATCTCCGAGTCCCCTATCTTATCATTACGCATCCTGCGGCTCTGATCACCTGCATTTCATTTAATAAAGTTTGTTAATAGTTTATCCTTTCGTTCTATCTTCTTATCTTACTTCACACAAACACGGTTGTGGACTGGGGCAGGAATTGGCTGGTTAACTTTAATGCCTCGAAAACAAAACTGCTCTCTATTACTCGCCACAGAGAACCATCCCTGCCTCCCATTAGAATGTCTGACGCTCAACTCCATGAGAGCACCTCTTTGCGACTTCTCGGTCTCACATTGACTGATGACCTGAGATGGAACAAATACATTGAGTCAATAGCTTCGTCCACCGCAAGGAAAGTTGGCTCCCTGTGCCGCGCCAGGAAATTTTTCTGGCCGGAGTCGATCCTTCAAATCTACAAATAAACCATTCGCCCTTGCATGGAATATTGCTGCCATATATGATCTGGAGCCCCTTCTGTTTGTCTCGGGGTTCTTGATAAGATCCAGAGACGGATATGTAATCTAATTGGCCCTGATCTAGCGTCTTGTCTGCAGTTACTCTCTCACAGACGTGCCGTCGCCTCCCTCTGTCTTTTTTACAAATACTTTCACGGTAATTGCTCCGATGAGCTGCTTTCGCTGGTTCCCAGACTTCATGAATTTAAGCGCTCAACTCGGCTGGCATCTCGCTCTCACTCTTTCACTGTGGAAACTGTTAAATGTAGCCGTCTCTTCCACTCCAATAGCTTCATGTCTCACACTTCTCGCCTGTGGAACTCCCTCCCCTTTTCCTGTTTCTCTGATAGCTATAATCTCCAACTATTCAAATGTAATGTCAATCGACATCTCCAGATGCCCTGATCTATCCCCTATCCTTCTCTTCATCCTTTCCTCTATCACTCCTCTTTGCTCTCGCTCCAACTCTCTGTAACCCCTTGCGTGCTAGTAGCTTCCCGCCCTTCTTAAGGTTGAATGCTTAAAAAAAAAAAACATTTCACCCCACTGGAAACATAACACCGAATCTGACGCTCATATGACGTATTTGTAGCGGCACATGGAGGGGTCACCACGTAAATAAATTATAAAAATACAATTGAAGATTTGACACCAAAAACTCAGTTAAAATAAAGGCAGAGTTCTTAATTAAAATTCCAAAATTTTATTATTGGCAAACAACCAATACTTTACAATATGTAAAATTCTTGGTTTGTAATTACTGAAAGGAGTCACAACCTGGTAAGTAATAAAATATTAAAATACATAAAAATTGTCCCAAAATGTGAATGTGCAGATGTGTAATTATGGTTAATTTAATAGTCCTGAAAGGGGGCAAGCTAACCAGTTCATGGTTGAAACTCGTCGACATTGAAATTAATAATGTGTCGGTGAATGACTCAGTTCATAAGCTCAAATAAAGTCACTTGAATAAAGTGATTTGGGCTGGAAAGTAAAAATCCAAAAATGGCGACGTGCAGAATGAAGAAAATGCCGAACAAGGAAAGTAAATCTAGATATTGGCGGGAAACGAAATCAAAGTGTCGTGTTGTTAAGTAGAATTCAATATGGCGATGTGCTGATGAAAACGAGTATCAAAATGTGGCCCGGTTGCTAAGTAACCAATCATGATAGCATTAGACATCATAATGGTGTTTATGCAAACAAATGTTAAAAGAATTAACATGCAAAAACAAGGAATAAATTAACGAAGAAACAAGAATGAATTTAATCAAAGCAAAGAACTGGTTCGCTTGACAGAAAGACGGTATTGTTCAGCCATTAATCCAGAGCGTCGGCATAGAAAAAGGAAAAGAAAAAGCAGTATTACTACATCTAGCCGAAAGAGAGGGTAAGCTGAGAAGAGAAAGAAAAGCAGTATCCGTGTCTTTCCCAGAAGGAAGAAATAAAAAAGGAAAGAAAGCAAAATAAACAAAACAGGAAGGACTGCTTCACTGTTTAGGCGGAAGTCGCTTCTACTTCCTTCTGGTAACCCATCCGGTCAGAGAGCATATTTATTTTGTAAAATTACAAAATTGTGACACAAGGTTGAATAGAAGGAAAAGGAGGAGGCTGGTCTTCACTAGTTATCAAAATCCTAGTCAAATCCACTTGTAGAGGGCCGTGTGGGTTTGTGAGTTGTTGAATTAGGAACACGTGATGTTTATTCCTGCTAGAAGAAGGTCCAACTACAAGAACATGGCGGACTCAAGTTGAGTCCAACCGAAGATGTAAAGAAAACAAACAAGACCGATATATATATGTCAACAAATATATATATTACACAACAAATTTACAATGGACATAGACATTAACATTTGTGCTTGTGTGTGAACGTAAAGAGTTTGTATATTGGTGAATGTTCGTACGTACGTGTATGTGTGTTTAATGGCGTTTTCCCACAAGTGGGCGAAAACGCAGATCTATGCGAGAGATCACATTTTTAAATGTGTCCGCTGAAATGCAAAGTAAAAAAGAAGAGAACGAGGCAAGAAGTCGCCCAGTATTTATAGTGTAGGCAGAGCGACCCCGAGTGAACAGTTATGGAATTCAGGGGGAGCTAACTCCGACACACTCACGACCCATTCAATTCATTACAATTTATTCATTCATCGAAAGAATTTATTCATCCCAACTCAATCCAGCAAAAATACCGATTCACAGGGGAACCTACAAAAAAACCCATGAGATAAAAATTCTGTCTGTTTTTGTTTTGTTTTTTTACAAAAATATATAAAAATTTCGTGATTCATTTGATGAGAGGAGATGAAGACCAAAAACAAAGTTAAAATTGTAACACAAAATAAAATCAAAATAAATGTTAGTATGACGCATCCACCCTTCGAAAGAAACAGATATTTATTGTATATAAGAATACAATTCTGGCACAAGGCCGAAAAAGGGGAGGGATTGAGACTGGTCTTCACTAACTATCCTATACCTAGCTAATTCGATTCACGACCCATTCACTCATTACAATTTGCACATTCACCACAAAAAACTCGTCCGTCGCCAACCAATCCACCATACACCATAATACCACATCCTCTCAGGGGGGGGGGGCTACAAAACGCGCCCTATACCATAAAAATTTAATGATCATAAATTATATATATATATAAATCTAAAGATGAAAAATGAGTGGGAAGGTAGATGACCCCAATAATAAACTAAACATGAACACAAAGTAAACTAAATATAACTGACGTTAGTAGGGCCCGTCCAACCCTCAAAAAGGAGAGGCCACAAAATGAAGAAGCTCTCTCGCTAAGTGAGTAGGAAACGGGGAAATTTTCCAAGCGTAGGTTAGATACGGCACAAGGCCGAAAGTATGGGGCACCCAGTAAGGATCGAGCTCAATATTCAGCCGTAATTGGTCTAGCAAGACAAGCTTGTTAACCATTACACCAGGCAGAGGTGCCCAACCCTTCGACAGAGACATCCGGCCAGAAAAGGATCAGAAGAAGAACCAAGAAACTCTGTATATATATATATATATATATATATATATATATATATATATATATATATATATGTCTTCCCTATTTCTTTACTTAAGTAGATGTTTGTAAAACATCTTTCCTTTAAGCAAAGGTGCCTGTTAGTATCCCCGAACTGTTCATCAAGTTTTTATGTATTGAATATACATGATTTTCGAAACATTGAAGGTTTTGTTACAATTCATAAACACTGGTACATAACAAAACATTGTCATCCAAAGAATCTAATCCACTTCCGGTTACCAAACCTTTAGATGCGACATATTGAAGGCGGGAGGAAAACAGCTACTGGGAGAGACAAATACTCTTTAGAGATGCAAAATATAGGAAGCTGTGGAGAGTCATTTTCACCTACATTTTGGAGAGACATGACACATAAAAAAAAATTCATGTCTTCATTTGATTGCTGTCCATCTTACCTGTGCTACTCAGCCGTAGGGCATCAATCAGCGAGAAATCTCAAAGATAAAACTTTTGAATGATGATTTTTAAGGAAAAAAAAGCCCGTTTCTCCAAGTTTTCAAATTTGGTGCAATACAGTCTTCCTAATTCCGTTTCACTCCTGTCAACCGCGTATAAGATTAATGAACGTCAATTTAAAAACGATTAAACTACTTGGAAACAAAGACCATCTTCGCAAAGAAAGAAGTGATTTGTTTTTTTAACAGAAAGAAGGAGAGAAAAGTAAGAAGCTATGAAAGATGGCGAATAAAAAGAGAGTGAAAGAAAAGAAAAAAGAATAGTAAAAAAATATGATGTTTTTTTTCTTTTTTTTTTTTTTTTTTTTTGAGAAAGGGAAAGAAAGTATTAGCATTCATGCATATGTATTTCTATAAAAATGTTAAAATAAACCTAAATGTTTTTCCAAACACTGACAACTTGCAGCTTTCAAATTAGCGTCTGAAAACGCAGACCCCCACCCAACGTTGGATTAAGTATGCTTGGTTTATTCTAGAAATAAAGATAAAAACAAACGGCGATCATTAAAATTCATGCGTTTTGTCATAAATATATTCAATAGTTCTCAGTGATGTATTATACTTTTGCGCCAGCCAATTGCCTACTTTCATAAACACTCTGAGTAACAGGGTGGGCCAGGACGCATAGTGGAAATTGACTGATCTTTTAAATACGCCCCACCCTGTAAAACTACCAAAGCTGGGTAGCAAACCGTAAATCCGTTATTCTTTGATTAACGAAGTTGTCGTTTTCGTTGGCGGTTTGACTCTTAAATTGACTTTGAAAATTATCACAAGTGGCCACTTACAATAAAAAAAAGTTAACTTCGTTACACTATTTACATCTTATTTTATTTACTTTATCCACTGTGCCATGTGTCCTTGAGGCGTTAGTTAGATCCAGTGACAGGACCCAAAGTTTGTGAGTTCAATACCCGGTTAAAGCAGTGGAGAGGGGAATTAACAGGAGATAACTGATAACTGACATCCATCAAAACATGGCACGTGGAACTAGAACAGTCTACCCCAGAGAGCGAAATAAAGGGTTCAGTTCGACATTCCAATCACCTGAAGAAGGCCGGAGCGTACAACAGCCGAAACGTTGTAATAAATATGGCGACAAAGATGAGGACAATAGTCCGAATAATGTAAATAGTGTACATAATACCTCATCTCAGAAATATAGACAGATACTAAAGGGCCGAAACGTTGTAATAAACATGGCGACAAAGATGATGACAATAGTTCGAATAATGTAAATAGTGTACATAATACCTCATCTCAGAAATATAGACAGATACTAAAGGGCCGAAACGTTATAATAAATATGGCGACAAAGATGATGACAATAGTTCGAATAATGTCAATAGTGTACATAATACCTCATCTCAGAAATATAGACAGATACTAAAGGGCCGAAACGTTATAATAAATATGGCGACAAAGATGATGACAATAGTCCGAATAATGTAAATAGTGTACATAATACCTCATCTCAGAAATATAGACAGATACTAAAGGGCCGAAACGTTGTAATAAACATGGCGACAAAGATGATGACAATAGTTCGAATAATGTAAATAGTGTACATAATACCTCATCTCAGAAATATAGACAGATACTAAAGGGCCGAAACGTTGTAATAAACATGGCGACAAAGATGATGACAATAGTTCGAATAATGTAAATAGTGTATATAATACCTCATCTCAGAAATATAGACAGATACTAAAGGGCCGAAACGTTGTAATAAACATGGCGACAAAGATGATGACAATAGTTCGAATAATGTAAATAGTGTACATAATACCTCATCTCAGAAATATAGACAGATAATAAAGGGCCGAAACGTTATAATAAATATGGCGACAAAGATGAGGACAATAGTCCGAATAATGTAAATAGTATACATAATACCTCATCTCAGAAATATGGACAGATAGTAAGGGGCCGAAACGTTGTAATAAATATGGCGACAAAGATGAGAACAATAGTCCGAATAATGTAAATAGTGTACATAATACCTCATCTGAGAAATATAGACAGATACTAAAGGGCCGAAACTTTGTAATAAATATGGCGACAAAGATGAGAACAATAGTCCGAATAATATAAATATTGTACATAATACCTCATCTCAGAAATATAGACAGATACTAAAGGGCCGAAACGTTGTAATAAATATGGCGACAAAGATGAGAACAATAGTCCGAATAATATAAATAGTGTACATAATACCTCATCTCAGAAATATAGACAGATACTAAAGGGCCGAAACGTTGTAATAAATATGGCGACAAAGATGAGGACAATAGTCCGAATAATATAAATATTGTACATAATACCTCATCTCAGAAATATAGACAGATACTAAAGGGCTGAAACGTTGTAACAAATATGGCGACAAAGATGAGGACAATAGTCCGAATAATATAAATAGTGTACATAATACCTCATCTCAGAAATATTGAAAGATATTAACTTCGTTAATCGTCAATTCGTTAACCAAAAAATTAACTTTGTCAACCGTTGGTCAGTTAGCTCTTCAGAAATGTGACGGAAGTTATCGATAAACCATTAGCGTTAAGTTCTGGGCCTATTCCCTTTGATGTCTAGTGGCACTGGCAGTTTTAACTTCGACGCCATAAACAGATTCAAGTTCTTCAGATGCCATGATGACGTTCTAAGTTGGTTTGGAGAGGGACTAAATCGTTGGCGAATGATTAAAGCGATTAACGCATTAATGGTTTGGTACCGAGCTCTCTGGAAACTGCCTAAAGTATTTTCACTTTAAATATTGATTTGAAATCGGATTTTTCTCGTCTGAGTCCATCCGTCTTTGCATGGAATATTGCTGTCATATATGGTCTGGTGCCCCCGCTGTACGTCTTGAGGTCTTCGACAAAACCCAGAGACGAATATGCAATATGATTGGTCCTGATCTGGCATCTAGTCTACAGTCGCTTTACCACAGACCTGCCGTGGCTTCCCTTTGTCTCTTCTACAAGTATTTTCACGGCAAATGTTCCGACGAGCTACTTTCGCTGGTTCCCGGACTGCATGAATTTAAGCGTGCTACCAGGCTGGCATCTCGGTCCCACCATTTCAGTGTCAAAGCGGTTAAATGTAACCATCTCTTCTACTCAAACAGCTTCTTCTCTCACACTTCCCGTCTGTGGAACTCCCTTCCCCTTACTTGCTTCCCCCGATGACTATAATCTTCAAATATTCAAGTGTAATGTCAATTGACATCTGCCTCCCTGAGCTTGTCCCCTGTCCTTTTCTGTATCCTTTCCTCAAAAATGCCTCTTTATTCTTTTTCTCAATCCTCTGTAACCCCGTTGCGTGCTAGTGGCACTCCCGTCGTGCTTAGTGTGAACTGCTTTAAAAAAATAAATAAATAAATGTATCTTTTAAAAAAATCCTGGTTTCACCGTAAACGAAGTGTTTAAGCCATATTGAGCACAAAATGAAAATTCCGTTACATAAAAACAAGAATGCCTTATAAGAAATGCCTGCAGGATAAATACCATTTTCGCTTCCATTTTCTAGGCAGGAATCTGTAAGGAAACGAAATATCATGAGATCTTGCAGTAAAAATGATGACATCTTCTTGGACCATTGGCAATATGAATTGACTTGAAGACAACAATTTGCCCAACGGAACTTATTGATGAGAACATGCAAGTTACACCATAAAGTCGCTGAGATGCAGGGGGTTACTAAATGCGAGAGAATAGAAGAAGAAAAAGAAAACATTATTAAAGAGAGAACAATAAAAGAATAAGAATGATATCCCACTTTAATCAAAGAAGACAAATGTTAATCTAGTTCTATGAGACGTTTTTGTGGCCTTCATAAACGAAAATAACTTCTCACAGACATATGTGGAACGAAACATTACCATAATCTTTGTGGCAAACTTTCTGAAGTCCTTAAATGTCTGAGAAAGGTATGAAAAAAAAAACCAGGTACCCCTACTTCTAGGTACTTTCCCTTGAGTGTTGAGTCAGTCTACATTTCCAGTAGTTCCATCTGTAGACTTTCCTCTGCCTGAGTAACATCAAAAATGAATGGTGCTGAGAATAATGCAAACTGATCTTCACAAGATGAAAAATCACAAAATCTTTACTGAAATTCCTTTGACAGCAATTCCAGGTAATTGTCGTACTTAGCAAAGATGAATACAGACTCAGTATTGGCAGATTTTTCAACATAGGAAAATGAATCAAGTTTTCATGTGACAACTGGGACTTCAATAAAGCTAATTTTGCAATGAAACACTTGATATCATCATATAATTGAGTGATGAGCTTATTTTTACCTTTTAATTTCAAATTAAGGTCACTTAATTGGGTAGTAATATCCACTGAAAAATCTAGATCTTGGAGCCAGCTTTCATCTTTCAATTCATCTGTGCTTTGACCCTTCATCACCAAAAAACATAACAATTTTGTGTCGCAATAAAAAAAAACTTTTCAGTACCTTGTGACATGAAAGCCACCGAACTTCTGTATAGAATGGGATATTTGTAAACTGATTATTCACGTCTTCCAATCACTGGCTAAACTGATGGTGATGCAGAGCAAGACCTCTGATATAGTTCACTGTTTTTGTGACAAAACTCAACACATGATCTAATTTTAAAATTCTGTTGATGAATTAAATGCTTAAATGTTGAATCTGGATATATGTTTTCTATTTTTGTACCTAACTTGATAACACCATTATGTCTCCCAAACCATATTGGCAGCACCATCAGTAGATAACTGTGCTTACTGGCCATATTCATGGAGAAAGTGTTCAACTTTCTCAAAAAATGTCCTGGTTTGTTGTAGTATCATTTTTTTTCAATTAGTTCTTCATAAATTTGAAAAACATTGTCACAAGCCTTGATGAAAATGGTGAGCATTCCATCTATGTCAACAGTCTCATCTAGGGCAATAGAAAAATGTTCAAAAGTTGATGATAAAGTCTTCAACCTGAAGTTTAAAATAGTCGCTGACATCCGAAAACAAAAAAAAATGATTGAGATAGAATAAATAATCTAATCATACCAACTGCAAAAAAAATCTTATTGATTTTAATAATTTGCATTACCAACATAGACAAAAATCTCGATGTATCACGGCTATCGAAACCTTTGTGAGGGCCGCCAAGATGCAGATAAATGGTCGCATGCGTTCCGCGGGCCGCCAGTTTGACATACCTAGCCTACTCATTTTTCCGGTTATAACAGAGTCTTTGTTTGCTGAGAGAATGAGGGACCGTCGTCCATCTATCAACTTTGTGATTACTAATCTTAATATTGAATTAAATTAGAGTAAGTTTCTATTCCTCCTCTCTTCACTCAATTTGACCGTCTTACCCTTCTATTAGCCTATTAACCATTTACCTCTTTTTTTTGCTCTAAGCTGTCTTGAATGGTCACTCTTCTACATCTTTTTGTATTAATGCGCATGCCTCACAGGGACTACAGTGTTCTTAATTTTAATTAATGACCTTCATGTTCATCAGTTCCCAACTTGGTATCTATGCTAATGACAAATATCATAAGACTTTCTTTTAACAGAGTACTGATTGGGATTCATTTGTGACTTTCTTTGAGATGCCCCATCGATTGATATTCTTGGCCTTCCTATTGTCAGAGAAGTTTCTTCTTGGGTTAAAACTGGCATTGATGCTTTTAGGCCTTCTTGTTTCACACCAGTCTGTTCAGCTGCTCTTAACCATTGCTGAATCATTTTTCTGGGTTTACCAGTGTGTTAGTTCCAGTCACAACAAACACCTATTTGTATCTGCTTGTAATAATTGTAAATGAGTCCTCAAAGAGGCTAAGTCTTTGTTGATAGAATGGGGTACTGTACAGCCTCTAAGAAGTTTGGTTCTAGTGATAAATAGCAGTTCTAATTGTTTTAAAATAAACGTAAGTTTTCTATTCCTCCTCCTCTTCACTCAATTTTAGGTGTTAACATCTTGATAAAGAAGAATGTTTTGTTTATAAATTCTCTTCAATTTCTACTCTTGACTCATCTGGAGTATCTTTGCCTGACTTTCCACTTGAGTTATATGCATATTGAGTTGTATGCATATAACTCTATCATCTCTCACATGGAGCCACACAAAGTTTGTTGACTTGATAGTATTCCTGCAATAGTCTTTAAGAAAGGAATCTCCTATTCACAAGAGTTTCTTTTACCAGTGTACTGATTGGGATTCATTTATGACTTTCTTTGAGGTGCCCTTTCGATTGATATTCTTGGCCCTCCTATTGTCAGAGGGTTAAAACTGGCATTGATGCTTTTAGGCCTTTTTGGAAATACCAGGTGAAACCACAATCTTCTCCTTGTTTCACACCAGTCTGTTCAGCTGCTATAGCCCACAGGAATCTTTTCTTTTTTTTTTTCTCGATGTACCCATGTGTTAGTTCCAGTCACAACAAACACCTATTTGTATCTGCTTGTAATAATTGTAAATGAGTCCTCAAAGAGGCTAAATCTTTGTTAGAATGGGGTACTGTACAGCCTCTAACAAGTTTGGTTCTAGTGATTACTGGCAGTTCTAATTGTTTTAAAATAAGCGTAAGTTTTCTATTCATCCTCCTCCTCTTCACTCAATTTGAGGTGTTAACATCTTGATAAAGCAGAATGTTTTGCTTATAAATTCTCTTCAATTTCTACTCTTGACTCATCTGGAGAATCTTTGCCTGACTTTCCACTTGAGTTATATACATATACCTCTATCATCTCTTAACTAAATCCTCACAAAGTCTGTCGACTTGAAGGTATTCCTGCAATAGTCCTTAAGAAATGTGCCCTTGAACTGGCTCCTGTTTTCTCTAAACTCTACAATAAATGCCTTGTATTTCTTGTTTTCCTGTTTGTTGGAAATCCTCTTCTGTAGTTCCGATCTTTAAGAACTCAGGTAAACCGTCTGATCCTTCCAAATATTAGATTTCAACCTCTTTTTGGTAAACTACTAATGGCCCTAATCACTGCTGAATTAAACGAAAAGAAATAATGCTATGTAATATCGGTACCATTTCATTACAACTGAAGTAGAGCCTTGAGGCAACAGAAATATGTCTCTAATGAAGGATACTGAGAATGCTATGGTGTGAACAGGTGAGCAATGACGAAGTTTTTGAGAAAATGGAAACAATAAAAATACTTAGCAACAGAAAAAGATATTTTAAATTTATAGATCATATAATGCAGAAAGAGGACTTGGAAAATTCTTGTATGAATATTTGTATGATTCCTCTGAAATCGTTCGTTATACGAACGAGTTTAAAGGCATCATGCAAATGTTGTACTCTCATTAATTCTTGTATCAATATATAAAACAAAGACTTTATGTAATTTATTAATTTAACAATTAATTATTTAAAAACAAGAAGTGCATAATAATAAATAATGCATTGCATTAGTTTTTACAATGTTGTAACTATAAAATTTTTTTTGGAAATAAACAATTTAATAAATAGTGAAATTGTGAATTCTTAAGAACAAAAAAAATCGTTTATTAATTCACAACATATTGAAGGCTAGAGAGACTGGGGAAAGCAGCCACCTAAGGAGTTTGTGTAGACAATTGGCAGAACAGGGGTTAGGAGAGATTGCAAAAATACGGGCTTTACTAACGTCTACAAAGTGTACGAAGTTGTTGATAGCCATGATCATTTACGTCCTTCAGGGAGACGGCACACAGAAGATGAAAAATATCAGATGGAAATTAAAATTTGGGCAAGGGAGATAATCGCAAAATAATTTTATGAGTTATTTCCCTTGCTATTCGTAATTTAGTGATAGTATTTTATATAGTTTCTAAGTTTTTATCTACTATGCACCCAATTTATATGAAGAAGTTCAGGGCCATTATACAAATTTTGTACTATTATTAATTCTTGTATCAATATATAAAACAATCCGTTTATGTAATCTATTTATTGATTTTTTTTTAAGCGTTTCATCCCAAGCAAGGCGGGAAGCCACTAGCACGCAAGGGGTTACAGAGAGTTGGAGCGAGAGCAAAGAGGGGTAATAGAGGAAAGGATGAAGAGACGGTTAGGGGATAGATCAAGGCATCTGGAGACGTCAATTGACATTATATTTGAATAGTTGGAGATTATAGCTATCAGGGAAACTGGAAAAGGGGAGGGAGTTCCACAGGCGAGAAGTGCGAGACATGAAGCTATTGGAGTAGAAGAGACGGCTAAATTTAATCGTTTCGATAGTGAAAGGGTGAGAGCGAGATACCAGCCTAGTAGAGCGCTTAAATTCATGAAGTCTGGGAACCAGCGAAAGCAGCTCATTGGAGCAGTTACCGTGAAAGTATTTGTAAAAAAGACAGAGGGAGGCAACGAACGGCACGTCTGTGAGAGAGCGACTGCAGACGAGATGCCAGATCAGGGCCAATTACATTGCATATCCGTCTTTGGATTTTATCAAGGACCTTGAGACAAACAAAAGGGGATCCAGACCATATATGGCAGCAATACTCCATGTAAAGGCGAATGGTTGATTTGTAGATTTGAAGGATTGACTCCGGTGAGAAAGATTTCTTGGCGCAGCACAGGCAGCCGACTTTCCTTGCGATGGACGAATTTAATAATTAATTATTTAAAAGCAAGAAGTGCATTACTTTTGACTGAATTTCCGGGATCTTTTCATTGGAGTCGCTAGATTACACCCATCCATTGTTGCACATAGAGCCTTCCTGGAGTGTTGCAGTGATTTCCAAATAGAGCAGCACGCCTCATAGATGCGATAGAAGAGGATAGCCGGTGAGGCGGAATATTTGAAAGACAATCAAAGATTTAAAAACAGTTTCAGAAACTCTTATGCCAAAAATAAACATGAATTCAAAATTTTAAATATTATTATGGATTATTTGTAATTGTACGCATGAGTTCCGGTATAAAAAGTTATAAATAATTATTGATCGATTTTATTGTTCTGATATTTTTACATTATGTCAAGTATTAAAAATATACTAACTAGGCCCCGCAAATTGGAGGAGAGAGTTATCAATAATAATGTTCTGACTTCGAATCTGTGGTTATCTCCATTTATCTCTCTCTCTCTCTCTCTCTCTCTCTCTCTCTCTCTCCTCTCTCCTTTCTCTCTTCCATCTTCTCTCTTTCTGTCCTTCCCTCTCTCTACCTGTCTCCAGCCCCTTCTCTATCTCTCTCTCTCTCTTTTTTTTTTTTTAAATGTACGGTTATTATTTAAAAACAAGAAGTGCATAAAAACAATGCTTGGCTTCTTCACAAGTTGAAAAATTGTTGTGTCTCCGGACGAATATTTTAACTGGTTCAGTCTGTCGTGTCAATGAGGGAGGCGCTGCCACAGGATTGAAATCACCAGGGCTGAGCAACTTCTTCCATTTTTACAATGAGGAGAAACATGGCTCTAATTACAGTACAGGGGCGTTAAAGACGCCTCGATAAGCCCTCAAAGCTTAACTCCTGTACCACTGTGATAGAGTACATTTCTCCATCAAGTTTTAGCTAATTATTTTGTTTTGCATTGATTTAAATCTTTTAAATTATTGATTTTTGATCCATACGATATTGCAGCATTGCATTTTTTTTATTTTGTTTTATAATTACGTTCGACCTTTTTTACTTTACTAATTTAATTTTGTATGATAAATATTGGTCACAAATATTGAATTAGATTTCAATTTTTATTTCCGGAAAAATAGTTGAATTAAATTCTATTGTATTTCGAACACAGTATTTTTCGTTTAATTTCGAATGTACGACTGAAGTTGAACTCAAAACATGGTGCAATTTAAAACAAAATTCCGCGCGATATAAGGGAGATAACTCAATATTTGGTAAACAGAAATCGGAAGTAAACTCACTTTTGACTGTCGTAAATATTCTAAAGCGAAATACTTATATAATAATTTCGTGTGATAAATAAAGCAACTTTCCTTGAAACTAACATTTAAAATATATATACTTCTAGCTAAGAAATAAATTTTTTTTCTAAATTGTTGAAAATCTATTTTTCATTTTTTCCTCTTTTAATGTTGCATGAATATTACGACAGTCTCCAACGAATGCGAACAGTCTGACACGTGCTGAACTGTTGTTTTCCGAAATTTATAGTACGTCTTTCTCTAATTGAAATAATGACTAAAAAGCATAAAAAAATGGAATCGGAATCTGATATGGAAAGTATCGATTCAGATGAAGAAGTAAGTAGCTTTTTTATTTACTTATTTTCAGATGTGAATAATTTTATTTATGTCGTAAACTCCGAACTTGTTCAGTATTTCCTCTCAACAACGTGCTTTTTATTTTTTCGTTATTTTGTAAAGGAAGTATTATTTAAAATTTTAACTAAGTTATTCGGCATATTTTCTGTTTAAATTATTTTTGGGTCATTTGATTATATGAACTGTTTCTTGAAAAGAATATCCCAATAAAAAAAAAAATAATAAATGTTTTTTTTTTTTGTTTTTTTTTTTTTAAAAGTTTCAAACAAAATTTAACAATGTTCATATCGTTACTTATTTTTAAACTTTTCTTCAAGTTATGTTATAAAACTCTTAAAAAATAAATCCAAACCTTAAATCGATGAAATAATTAAGAAAAAAATATTTATCCCGATTGAATGGTGATTTTTTTTTTAAACTAAAAGCAGACATAAAAAAAAAAAATCTATCTAGAGCTGAAACTGATGGAAAAAAAAATATCTGAAAGTAAAATTAATACCTCAGACATTTTGACGATTTTTTTTTTTTTTTAAAGGTTTTGCTGGTACTGTTAAGTTTAGCGTTACAAACGATTTCCGCATAGCAACCACTTGTCTTTAAGTCATGCATCAGAAATATAACGAAAAAGCATCCAAAAGGCAAAATAATGGATCTCCCCCTCCTCTTGTTCGTTTTTTTTTTTTTTTTTTAAACCCCTTCGAAAATAAAAACTGAAATTTTAACTTAATCATCGCAAAGAAAAATGCAGTGACGTATTTAAATTAAATACACTGTAACCCGGATATAAGAGAGATTTTCTCTGGTCCCAAATTAGAGCCCATACTTACCTAAACAAAATAGACCAAACCCGGATATAAGAGACTTCTTCTCCGGTCCCGACAACTCTCTTATATCCGGATTACACTGTATACATATTAAGAAGAGATTTTCGGCACATAAGTTCACAGAAAGAAGTTGTGGGGGACAAACAAATTTCGTTTGAAACAGAGAAAATGCTGAACTATCAGTCCTAATCAATGAGGGCTGATACTACATATAACATCCTAATGTATGGATTGGTATTCTCATAGATGAAGCTGTCGAAAATTCTTTTGATTATAAAGGTCGCTAGAAGCCGGTTCGCTACAGTGTAAATGTTGCAAAACACTATATCTCAGCCGAAATCCAGAGATCAGTTATGAGAGGACGAGAGCTCACGGAACAACTCTGTTTGTCATAAATGCTTCTCACAAATAAAAAATGGAGAAGGGAGGAGAGGCAGTAAGTTACCTTAAGTAACAAGGTGGCAGACCTGCACATCTCTCTCCTTTCGGTAAAACGATTTCAAAAACCAGAGCTCAGAGCGGCCTTGCTTTGGAGAACCAGCATAGCAAACACTCTGACCACAAACCAAACACCAACAGGTAATTTCACTTATTTTTCCACAAAGCAACAGAAATGTGTTTCTACAGAAGGATACTGAGAATGCCATGGACTGAACCTGTGAACAACAATGAAGTTTTAGAGAAAATGGAAACAAAAAGAACACCTATATACTTAATATCAGGAAGAGAGAGTTGAAATTTCTCAGGCACATGATGAGGAAAGAGGGCTTGGAGAATTTGATACTCCCAGGAGAGATTGAGGGCAAGAGAGCCAGATGAAAACGACACAAAGCATACTTAGTGACCTTGGGTAAATAGATGGTGGAACAGGTTTTAGGAGAAATAACAAAAAAGAAAATTTATTGAGCACTACAAATTGTGGAGGACCATGATTGCCAATGACCTGAATGGACACAGCACATAGGAAAAGAAGGTCTGCTTGTAAAAAGAAAAAATTAGGTGGGGGTTGAAAAAAAAAAAACTTGGAGAGTTAACTGATACCAAGACATCTGGAAGAGGTATGGCATGTGGAACTAGAACAATCTACCCCGGTGGACGAAATAAAGGGTTCAATTCGAAATTCCAATTACCTGAAGAAGGCCAGAGCGTACAATGACTGAAACGTCATTAATATGGCAACAAAGATCAGTACAACAGTCCAAACAATGTAAATAGTGTAAATGATTTAAATCAATTTTGCAAAAATCTTTATTTAGGGCAAAAGATTTAGAAATGAAACGTTTTTTTTTTTGGTTTCATGTAATTTAATGAAGAGAAAAGTGTTAAACATATTCAATTTTATATTAATCAACTGAATATATATATATATATAATGAAATGGACAAAGTTCGATAATTATTTTAAGACATTTTTATGTTTATACGTTCTTTTTATAGATACAAATATTTAAGTAAATGCTCTGTTTATAATAAACAGTATTATTAGCATTTACCAGCTTGAATGTCCAAGAAATTTTCATAGAAAATATGCATCTTCCAACAGGAATCGCACCTGTATCCTATAGTATAGTTTAAAAGCAGTAAAATCGACCTTGCTAACCAAACGCTCCTCTGTGGCTCAATCGGTTAAGGCACGTCAGACTATATGACAGCTCCGTATTGGATACAGGTTTGATTCCTGTTGGAGGACGAATATTTTCTATGAAAATTTCTTGAGTCATCAGGAGAGAATGTACACCGTTTCGGGGCCATCCTCTCAACAGTTTCAGTTGCACACGGCCCCCCCCCCCTCACTGATGTGAGGCCCCATTATAATGATATACAAGTATTGTAGATAAACTAGTTCAAATGTGTAATGGTGAAATTAAATTTACGAAAATTCCGAAAAACGGCAAACCTCGCGTTCTGAGAATGCAACATGAACCTCATTACGCATTCATGTCATGCTGTCATGTTCGCTGAAACACCCCACAATATTTCGTTTTTTCCATATCCACATAGAACTATTCTCAGTTACTTCTATTAGGCATTTTATACTTTTGGCCCTATTACGCCCTTTGATTCCAGTTTGACCCAGAAATTGGTACAGAGTGCCTGAAACGAAACCCCTTGCTCCAATTTCCACTGCTCTAACAATTGCATTATACTCCTCCTTTATTAGCTCTGATTTTAGATTTTCATATTTATTAGTTTTATAATCGTGGCTTTGTTCCATCCGGCATTCATATGGTACTGTTAATTCAACCAGGATGATTTTATAGTTCACCCTTGACAGAAGAACAATATCTGGTCGCAAACCTTTACTTGATATTATTTTGGGGTAATCATTACACCAACCAGGAAGGTCTGCAGATATATGTATTGTAAATAATAAAATGATATCCTGAGTTTTTTTTTTTTTGTTTTTTATTTTATTTACAGTTGCAGCAGGCATTTGCTAAGGATGTGCTGAAACCAGGCTTGAACCTTGAAGTGGCTCCAAAGAAAGAATTTATTAATCGAAAGGTAAGAGTACTTTCTTGGAGGAGGGGGGGGGCTCTATTGAAACTTTCCATAATATCACCCACTTTCAGTATTCTCCAAATTTCTGTCATATGTGAAAATAATAGGAAAATACTATCAGAGGTTGTAAATGGAAAAGCTTGTTTTACACCTAGGGCTTACAGTTTTTTTGTTTTTTCATTGCCAAGACACAAAGCACTCACCTGTTTCTTAGTCGTGGATGACAGTCTTTGTTTTAGAAAGTAAATCTTTAGCCCTGAATTATATTGGAGGCTTGTGCAGCTGCACTTGCATATCACTTAGATTTCATTAAGATGACCAGCGATGGGACTGTGCAGGAATGTTTAGGGTTCAAAATATATCTTCTGTACTTTAATGCAGAAGTGAAACTCGTCTGTTTATAGATACTCTGTTGGTTGGGCTCAAGAATATGTACGGTGATTGTATCCCTGAACAGTTTGACATGTTTATGTCCGCCTTTTTCACTTCAGTACAAAGTATTGTTCCTCAAAACAGCAGAATTCTGAATTAAATAACGTGGAAAAGGTTGAAATTCAGTAAACCAAAACAAACCAGTTTACAAATTTTTTTCCATATACCTTTTGATATTCACATTATGCACACACACACACACACACACACACACACACATATATATATATATATATATATATATATATATATATATATATATATACACTACAGTTCAAAAGTTTGAAGTGGCTCCCAGAATTAGCTTGGGATGAAATTGACAGAAGAGTGAAACCTTTCCATCCCAAAAATGAAAAATAGCTCTTAGAGTCATTGAAAAATGAATGGAATCAATTATCAAACTTATACTTTGAGAAACTTTTGCAACGAATACCAAAAAATTGTGCTGCGGTATTCTAGGCTAAAGGAGGATATTTTGACAAGAGCAAAATTTAATCATAAAATGCTTTTTTTTTTTTTTTTTTTTTTTTTTTGTCATAATAAAATTTCTAATAAAAAAAATCATGTCTCACTTTTTTTTTTAAACATGTATAATTATTTTCTCTTCTTTAAGTACAAAACAACTAATTTTGGGCTAATTTAAAATTTACCAGGACGTTCCTCTAACTTTTAATTTGTAGTGTAGGTATATATAGGTGAAAAACGTTATTTCATGTCATTAATTCTATCACACATATGTATGTGTGTGTGTGTGTGTGTGTATGCATGTATATGTGTGTTTGTATATATATATATGTGTGTGTTTGTATATATGTGTTTGTATATATATATGTTTGTGTGTGTGTTTGTATATATATGTTTGTGTGTGTGTATATATATATATATATATATGTTTGTGTGTGTGTATATATATATATATATATTTATGTGTGTGTATATGTATATATAATGTATATATATGTAAAACATTGTCATTTTACAATTTATGTTTAGTCCTTTCTTCTCCCTTTCCTTTGCTACCTTGTCTCAGAGTTCCTGCATTTACCTTTTTATGTCTGTTATCAGCATGGTGTTGCATATCTTAAATTGTTAAGATTAGTCATGTCAGTAATAAATCCCGGTGAGACTCCTATTTCGTTTTGGAACATCTTGACATAAATGATGTCAAGTGTCCATTTGCGAGTTCACTGGGCACCCCATCTCTCTGGATCATTATTTGCTTCTGAGAAAAAGAACTTCTCAATCGTAGATTCCATAATGAAAATGTTATTTTCTTTAATCTCTGCAATTGTTTGGCTTTTGTCTTAAGCTGAAATGAATGTCTTCATCTCTCTTCAGAATGATATGAAAGCCGTGTTGGAAAAATTTAAACAGAACCTTGACTGGATTGAACGCCTTGATTTGACCACAAAGCCACCAGCACCAGAGGAGGAGGAAGAAAAGGCTTCCCCTGAAGACAAAAGTGTCCACGATGATTTCCGAAGAGAATTAGCATTGTAAGTCGGGTTTAAGTAAACTACAAAAAAAGAAAAAATTCTACCAAGTGGATGCATTCATAAGTCCATAGCTTGATGTATACCTGTTGTATAAGATTATGTGTCATTGCTGACACTGTGGTTTGAAACTAGATTGCCAGTAAGTAACATGGGCGATCCCATTATTAAGTAGATCACATGATCATAAAGGAAGTGAATAAATAAGAAGTAGCATAATAACTATAAGATCACTGTACACTCTTCTTGTCTATCCACTATTGCAATCACGTTCACTCTCTCTACTCTAGTACTATACGGATTATGATTCTCTTCTGATCATTATACTATTTGACGATTACTACTTGAACAAGTATTACTAGTGCGGGTATCAAAGGGAAGGCATTACTACTAGTACCGGTGTCTATAAAGGCTCAAATATAATGAGAATTTTTGGAAGGGATAACAAGCTTCCTCTTGACATAGCAAAAGTGACAAGCGAAGCTGTCCAACATCACAAAAGTACCTGATGAACTTCAATCTTGATTTATGTCCGAAAAGTATCCAGCCATTGGAATTAATTAAGAATTCAGCTATTCTCCATTTAACAACTTATTTCCCTCCCCTCCACTATCCGAATTACGGCCAGATGGGTGGGGGGGACCTTTACACTGTACAAAAACTTTGATCACAATTGTTTTCATTTTTTTTCAAAGTAAATCAAAATAATGTGAATAATAAAATTAAAAAAAAAAAAAAAAATGCAAATATGGACGGAGAGGCAAAAAGGATGTTTTTTTTTTTTTTTTTTTAACTCCCTTCACTCTTTGGCAATGTTCATTGTTTTAAAAAGCGTTTATTTGAATTTAAATAAAACCTAAACAGAATGAAAGTGAATTTGTATATGTTCTTCAAAATTTACAACAAAAATATTAAACACTATTTATTATTTTGTTATATTTACAAATATAATTTATTTACAACATTCTAAAATTAATACAATTAAGACTAATGCAATGAAAACTTTATCATTTACCAATTTATAAAGAAATACATTTAAAAACAATTTATTTATAAACATTTAATAAATTATTAAAAATATGTGAACCAACTCTAAGGAAATGCTTATTTGCCATTTTATAAAGTTTGAGTCAGTTGGCAATTAGCCGATGTTTAATGAACCAATCCAATAAATAATAGAGTAAATAAACAAGCTAATAAATAATGTATATTATTTTTGTTGTCGATTCGAAAGAACAAAGAAAATGTATAAATTCATTTTGATATGTTTAGGTTTTCGTTACAATTCTAAGCCTCGCCTTTTTAAAAAGATAAACATTGCCAAGAAGTGTAAGTAGTTAAAATAAAAGTGGTGCCAGAGGAAAACCATCCTTTTGTCACTGTGTAGACACATTTAATCGTATTTGCAAAAAAAAACCCATTAAAATTGTTGTAGATTCCGAGATGAATTCGGTCTCCAAGGAATGACAAACGCAATAATTAAATATAAGAAATAAAATGTATTTACACAATCATACAAAGAGTAATACTGTTAGTAAATCCAGGAACGCAGTTAGTAGCAAATACAGATAGATATATACAGTCTCGAAGTAGGACTTCCTTAGAGTCTACGTGCTTGTAACTGACTTCTACAAGAGGTTACCTCACACTATCTCCGTTCGTATATTCTCTGACTCTAACTATATCCTCTCTCTATCCGACTACCCTCACTGACTGTCTAACTCTGGGTATTTAACGGCAGCAGTCCAGGTACACTGGTAGAGTCCACTTATATGAAAAGGGGGAGGACCCCATAACAAAAACCTACATGATTGAAGGAAAATTTAAGACTATTACTGATATTAAAGAGAATGTATTGAAGGATTTTTTTTTTTTTTTTTTTTTTTTTAAAAATGTTTTGAAATTTGTAAGAGATGCTGTGAGAAGTGTGTGAGGTCCTAAATGGTGTATTTTGAAGGAGACAGTTGCCCTACGTAGGCTATTGCAACCACTTAGCAACTGTGTTAGATTTAACTGATCAACCTGGATATAATGATAAACTACATCTGTCAGGCTTCTGATCAGGAGATTGGACATCTTGAGGGGTGTAGAACCGCTTAATTGCTGTTATTCCAAGGCCTGCTCTGACCAGTTAGGGTCCCAGGGACAGATAGTGACCCCGCCACACACACACCAAAATCAACAGTACATTTTTTATAAAGAAATAATCAACAATACATTTTTATAGCAAAATGCAACATTGAAAAAAATTTTAAAATATACTTTTATTAGTAAAATTACTAACCATGTATTTTATAATCTATAAAATATATATCTAGAAAAACATGCCTTTACTTTAAAAGTATAAAATTCCATACAAAATATTTAGATTTCAGCATTAAATGACCCATAGAAGTGTTGATATGTTGCTAAACAAAATCAACCAACCAAAATCCAAATATTTAGATTTCGGCATTAAATAACCCATAGAGGTGTTGATATGCCGCTAAACAAAATCAACCAACCAAAATCCAAATATTTAGATTTCGGCATTAAATAACCCATAGAGGTGTTGATATGCCGCTAAACAAAATCAACCAACCAAAATCCAAATATTTAGATTTCGGCATTAAATAACCCATAGAGGTGTTGATATGCCGCTAAACAAAATCAACCAACCAAAATCCAAATGTTTAGATTTCGGCATTAAATAACCCATAGAGATGTTGATATGCCGCTAAACAAAATCAACCAACATAAAATCATGGCATTAGGCCATATAATGTCCTGCAACTTAAAGAGATCAAACTGTATTCCAAATGTTGTAGCATAACTACAGACAATAATGGATATGTCCCCATTCATATAAATACTATAGTAAATACTGTATGTTGGTCTGCAGTTGGAGATTCATTGTGGAATTCACTTGACTCACTTTTAGCAGTTGACTACTTCTTCTATGTGCTTCTGAGGAATCTTATATGTGTTGTTCTTGTCCTAAGTATTATCATTCATATCCAACCTTCATGTGATTATTCTATTCAGTAAGCTTCCCTAGAATCCAACACCAAAATACAACTCAACACAAACTTGTATGCTTACAAACGTTGTGTATCATCTACTATGTATTGAATTGAAAAACCAGAATAACCTCCGCGTCCTGGGCAAGACAATAAACTATGTCCAACAGCAAGGCCTCTGATCAGGAGGTTTTGAGAAGCATGGAACCACCTCTTAATTGCTGACGTTCCCAGGTCTACTCTGACCCGGGGTGGTGGCACCTGTTAGGGTCCCAGCTATGAGCAAATAGTTAACACCCAAACTTGTGTAAAAATAGGTTTTAATACCAGAAATACTTTGTAATAAAAAAATTATTACCAGCAGTACTTAAAAAAAAACAGTAATACAAACAGCTATACGTTCTTTGAAAAAAAAAAAGAAATTGGAGAATGGAGCTCAGAATACAAAAATAGTGCTAACAAAATATTACCAAGTGAATAATTTAAAAAAAAAAAAAAACTTTTTACGCAAATAAAACCATCCAAGATTGTAAATTTCCTAAAAGAAGTTGGATTATACTCATGAGCAAATAAAAAATGGTTCAAATATATATGTATAGATACACACCTTTTCTTTCTTTCTTTTTTTTTTTTTTTTTTTAACAACTATCGCTATGAATCTATTTCAAAAATTTTGTTGGTATTAAATGACCCACTGAGGTTTCGATATGCCATAAAACAAAACGACCAGAATAACATATCATATTTTTATTTCTTCAAAACTCCCAAGAATATAACATTTTCAGCATTGAATGACCCACAAGGAGTTGATATGTCGTTAAATTAATCAACATTTCAATGAGCTGGTCTTTAAGTGAGAAGTTGTACCTGACTGCTATTTCAGTCATTCTATGTGTGTAATGAGTTTGTGGCAACCATTTGCAATTTATTTTTAAATGTTTATATAGAAAGAAATTCAGAAATTAATCCTATATTCCGTACATTATTTCGTATACTGTAAGTTGTGTATAAGTAAATTTTGATATCTGTCTGAATTTCTGTGATAGAGAAGTTGTTATTTAAACACAGATTTACATTATTTTCTTTTATTTTTTCCTTCCATTTTGTTTCTTTTCCTCCTCCTCTTCTCTCTTCTCTATCATCATTTCTTCCTCTCTTTCCTTTCCTTTCTCATCTCCTCTTTTTCTCTTCTCACCCTCAGCTTGTTACACTCTTTCCTCTATCTCTCACTTCAATTCCTCCTTCCCCCTCTCGTCGCTCCCCTGTCTCCTCTTTCCCCCTCCCTCTCGTCGCTCCCCCGTCTCCTCTTTCCCCCCCTCCTCTCGTCGCCCCCCCCCCCTCTCCCCGCTCCCCCTCTACTCACCCTTTCTTCATTCTCCGTCTTCTCTTTCCTCTCCTACCAAAATTCCTTTACTCTCTCAGTTAATGCTGTCTTTTATTCTCCTTTCAGTTACAAACAAGTCCAAGCCTCAGTGCTGCAGGTTTTACCAAAACTGAATCGCCTTGGCATCCAAACTCGTCGACCAGATGATTATTTTGCAGAAATGGCAAAATCTGATCGACACATGAAGAGAGTAAGTTTCTCCATTTCATAGTATGGGTGTCCAAATGGGGAAAAAGAAAAAATTACATTTATCTTTCATCACTGAATAATTATCCTCACAGCTTTGGACCAGTCAAGCCAAGGTTTAATAGCAGCACAAATGATTGACACTGGATAATTTCCATATTTCTCAATTATTGAAACCTGATTGTCATTTTTCAATAACGTGTTGAAAGAATAAAACTCATTTGCACGCAGTTATTTTAATTTCAATTAAAAGGTGCAATTATAACTTAGAAATTCATGAATCATTCATACAAAAAAACAAATATTGAAATTAAAATAACTGATCCAACATGCAACTTTCAGATAATAAGTGTGACATTACTGTAATTATTGAACAATATAGTTCATGCCATATTCACGGAAAATCTACCAGTAAAAAAGAATTCTCTTATTGCTATATTTGTACAAAAACGCACAACCTTAAAATTTAAATTCAAACTCAGCGTTGCGACCGCACGTTCCAAAACAATAACACATTTCTCATAGCATTTATTCGGATTACATCTCTATTTTCGTTGTCCTCTTATTACTGAGAAGTACAAACAAGAACAAAATCTACTTCCATACCTGATGATGTCTGTAGGAACAGACGAAAGCTTGTAAAAAATTAAAAAGACCTCATGCAACTGGAATTTATAAACAGGGATCATATCATTCACATACAGGTTCAGGATTGGTGTATCTTATTTATGTGTTTGTGACGATGTATTCTCGCCATTTAAATCATTAACCTCTATATTTGTTTTTTGTATGAATGATTCATCAATATATATATATATATTAATTTCCTCTAGTATATAGATTACTCTATCCAAGTTGTCAACACCAAGAGTCTTCTGAACACTGAGCTTTCATAGCTAGGTCCTATCACCAGCTCACCTCATGGTGGGTTTTGATTGACTAATAATGCTGCTATGTAGATTATATACTATCGCCACCATTTTCAATGTTCCTCTTCAACAACCATGCAATTGGTCAAGGGGAGTTAACTCAATCATCTTAACACTAACATGTTTCAATTTTATTAAAACTTCATACAAGATTGAGATTTGGGGAAAGAAATTCTGATTTTAGTGTTGTTTGATTTTCTTGGTGAAGCGGGCTTCACTTGCATTTGACTTTTTAAGCAGCATTAGTGTAAGTTATGGCTTTCTGAACTGAAGAGATGACTTCTTTCAAAGCTCAAAAAATAAGATTCTAACACACGCACACACATACATACACACACACATACATACACATATATATATATATATATATATATATATATATATATATATATATATTTTTTTAGTGTATTGAGCACTTTACATAGTTGTCATTTTACTCGTTTTGTTTTTTTTGGGGGGGGGACTTGGCACTTAAACACTTGACAATTGTTTTCGCTTTGTTTTAATGTTCTTGGTTCTTTTTTTATTTTCCATTTTTCCTTGGGTACCGATTGCAAGTTGAGCTATCCGAGGTTTTTCCAGACGAATACTACCATTTTTATATGTATATGTGTGTGTGTATATATATATATATATATATATATATATATATATATATATATATATATATATATATTTATTTTTTTTTTTTTTTTTTTTTTTTTTGCAAAAGAAGTTAATCTGGAGACAAATTCAAATCACTTTATCACTACGTATTTTATTTACTAGAATGTTGCCTGTCATATGGTGATGTTTAGTATTGGGAATAATATACATCTGTAACTGTTTCATATCAAGTTTTGTCATTTTTGGTCATCCATATTTGACTCTGTACCCTTCTCTCTTTCTATCAGTCATTCACTCTCTTTCTTTCACATTCACACACACACACACACACACACATTGCTCTTGTTTATAGACTAAGTATTGCAAATTATTATTGCTGATCCTCTCAGCCACTTTTTTTTTCCATCCACGTCACTTCTGTTTCACTTCTCTCTCCTTTCAGATCCGTGAGAAATTAATTGCAAAGGAAATCTCTATGGAAAAATCGGAAAAAGCGAAAAAATTGAGACAAGCTCGCAAATTCGGCAAACAGGTAAGCTAACGGGAATCAAAAAGAAGACAAATAAAGACTGTTTATTCAGGTATACCATCTTTTTATCTGAAATTATGAAAACAGAACATCTAAATTTAACCCTGACTCCTGTATGGATAATATTCACAAATTTTCTCAGCAGAGATGTTTGAGATTCAAACTTGGCTGAATCATGGTTGGAACGCAAATATTCTAACCGTTTGTCCATGCACCTGTATTCAGAATAAAGAAGCAAATAAAACCTCTTGAAGAATTTATACCTTGACATTCTTATGTTAAATGCTGGTCCTTTGGTCTAGTGTCTGACATGAGTTAACTAACCTTTTGACTTTCATGTTGAACGGTATGCTTCAGAAGAACAATTAATTGGCATGGTTCGGATATTGACCTGTACTTTTAAGAGTCCTGTTCTTTATTCTGATGGCCATAACATGTTGAAAGAGTATTCTTATACAATTGTTGACCATGTTTGCCGCAGTCTCTGAATATGAAATCCAGTGAAGTCCGTAATCTGTTCAATATCAGAGGTCGGCAGTGAAGATTCAGAGAAAGTAGCGGTTGTTAAGTAATTCTTTAAGTCTTCAATATCAGGTTGGCAGTGCAGACAATTTGGGTTAGAGAAAAAAAATGGCTGCCTTTATACACGTCGCATTGAATATTTTGAGCTTTCTGATTGGTTAACCCTTCTATTGTTGAACTATAAAATGAGTCAGCTCATTTTGACTTGCTCACTAGTACATATATATATATACACAAAAAACTGCAACAACAATCACCAAAGTTAAGCAACACTGTGCTTGATCAGTACCTAAATGGGTGACCACATGGATGTACAGATGGTATAATGGCTTGGAATTGGAGATCGGGGAGCCAAGTTGCAATTCCAATTAGGTTCATTGTATTCACTTATGTATAAATACCCTTGGGATACGTATTAACCCACCTCTTCACAAGCACCACCTCACCAAGCTCTATGTTAATTAGTAGGACATGTATCAATCAATCATTATTATCTCCAAAAAATTCTTAGTATTTAAAAATTGGAAATCCAAGTTCCAAATCCTGTCCACTTTGTTATATTCGCTTACCAGCACGTACCCTTTGGAAAGGTATGAACCCACCTCTTCTCTTCCTCGCCTCAGTTATGAATTAATTTGTAGGACTTGTAACCATAAATCATTATTATTTCCAGAAAAATCTTTTCTAATAATGTTTTCTGGCTTTAAATAACCTGCAAATGTTTGATAAATCATGAAAAAACAAATCAATTTATTCTATAGTTAATTTGTTGCATTCATTTATAAAAAAAATACCCTTGGGAAAGGTGTGATGGTGTCTCCTCTTGAATATTTAATTTCCATCTTTGAATAGATTCCCTGCAATGAGACAATTTCAATAAGCTCTCTTACAACTCTAGGCTCAATATTATTTAAGATTTTGTCTTTTCAAGTGCGCATTGTGTGATGAAAATCCTGCATTCAGCATAAAGATTAGGCAGGTGCTAATTGTGAATGCAATGGTCAAACATGAAGCAGTCTCTTTCAGGAGTATCTTACTGGCGACCGAGTAACCTCATGGAAGAGTGCTTTTTTACATGTACACAGTAAAGTCCACTGGTCATTAAGACTACTGTTTTTTTGAGATGTTCAAGATGGATGGATAACATTTCGACACACTTTTATCATGCTCGACCTTTGTGATTCATATTCAACATTAAATGCAACGTCAACAGAGGGGAATCTTTTTTTTTTTTTTTTTTTTTTAAACTCATGCATTTTTATTTTTTTTATTTTCTATTATTACGTTAATGACATATTGAGTCAGACACATAACTTCTCTTTTTTAGTTTTTTTCCTCTTTAAAATGCTATGGCCCCTTCAGAATATGGCCGATCATGGCTCACCGCATCTTACTTAGTAACCAAGTCGTTGGATTGTAACCCAGTTGTTAAGTAAAGGGTGGCTATGATGAGATCACGTAGACCGGGGCTACTGAATCGCAAAGAACTTTACCAAATAACAGAAACAAACATCACTTGAAAACTTTCAACAGAAGCAACAACTAAAATGGATAGCACATGTAACTGAAAGGGTAAACAATGATATAATCAATATGTGGAGTAATGGATAGTGGCTAGGATTGAGGAATCGGAGAGCCGAGTTCGAATTCTAGTCAAATCCCTTATATTAACTTACATACTAATACCCTTGGGAAAAGAATGAATCCTCTTCTTCTCTCCCCACCTCAAGCTATGAGTTAATAGCAGGACAGACTGGGTTCTATAGCTTTGGATGGCAACTGGTCTACCGCAGAAAGAAATGATAACTTTCTGCGGGGAAAAAAAAAATACTGCTTCATCAGTCATGTATTGAAAGATAGATGGTCGCCTAAACGTGTATCACACATGGCACACAACTGACTGATATTCACTTACGCACAAATACCCTTACGAAAGGTATGAATCCTTTTCTTCTCTCCTTCCGTCTATGGGTAAATAGCAGGACAGACCGGATTCTATAGCCTTGAATGGCAATTGGTCTACAGCAGAAAGAAATGACAACCTACTGCTGGAAAAAATCTGCCTCGTCAGTGTGTAACTGACTGACCACTGGGTACTGAAAATCGACCGATTCATACTCCTCTCTGGTCTTTAGAGAGGTTTATCCTTTGTTTCTAGTTTGATTGGGTCTCCGGTCCCTTTTAAAATCTCTTTCACTTCCAGTAGACCCTTGTGTCTTAATGGCATTATCGCCTTCCTTTGGGTGAAATGATTAAAAAAAAAAATCCTAAATTATTATGAAATGACCAAATGATGAAAATCCTATTTTACGTATATTTTCTACCTTTTCTCAGAGTAATGGCTTCCAGCAAATGAATCTTGTAATTCCCAAGACCATCCATTATCAAATCTTATAGTCTGGCACAACTGAATCGCAAAGAACTTTACCCAAATAACAGAAAAAACATCACTTGAAAACTTTCAACAGCAATAAAAATGGATAACATGTAACTATAAAGGGAAATAATATTGTCAAGATGTGAACTTGAGAAACCTATCTTCCTGAAAAATTGTTTTAATAGAAGGATTTTATAAATTTCAACCGAGGGTAACACTAAAATCAATGAATTCCAAATGTTTCCTTATAAAGAAACGTCTAATCTCAACACGACCAATTCACGAGTGATGCAATGCAATCACAAAGTATTGTTTTTTGCAACTGCAGCTTTCATAAAACTAAATATGCTAAAAACAGAATGTAGTTTTTGCCAAATGCTGTCTATGGATGTCGAATTAGGGACAAGTTAACAATCTTTAATTGCTTTTCTTTCTTTCCCTCTCACTTCTTTTTATTTATTTTTCTTTGATTTTTGATGGAATTTTTTAATGGTGCTAAAACCGGAATAAAATCTAAAAATGTTTTTTTTTTTTTTTTTTTTTTTTTTTTTTTTTTTTTTTTTGTTCAGATTTTGTAAAAAGACTAATGTTGACGTTTCTGTTTCCATTTCTCGTCTTCTTGTTTAGGTACAAGTGGAAGTTTTGAAGAAAAGGGCCCAGGAAAAGAAGAAAATGCTGGAAGAAGTGAAAAAATACAGAAAAGGTGAGGAAAAAATTCATGGCAGTCAAATTCTGGAAAGTATTTCTAGAATCCTTCCTTTGAATCAACTTTTTTCTTTTCTTTTAAGTGACATTTTTAATGAGTAATAGTAGTAGTAATCCAAAATTTGAACTTGAAATATTAAAAAAAAAATGTAAAGGACTTCAAAATGATAATTAGGATCACTGGTCTTCTTTTATGTGGCATGTCTCTTCAGGACGTTGGCGATCATGACTCTCCACAATTTCCTTTCCTTTGATATACTATAAAGCAAACCAAACCAATTGAAGAAAAAAATTATTCCCTGTGATGTATTTTTTGGAAAGGAAATATTACCAACATTAAATAACCCATTGAGGTTGATATACTGTAAAGCAAACCAAACCAATTGGATACATGGTCAATGATACTCAGCTATTATGATATACATGTTTTTGTGAGCATAATTACTAGACGTCGATGTGTGTTTTATGCTATAGTTTTTGTTGAAGTTATATCTTGGAATACAGTTTGATTTCTTTAAGAAATTGTAGGATATTATATATGAAAGAATTCTTTCCTGTTGTATGATTTTGTTTGTCGGTATATGAACACATTTATAGGTCATTTAATGCCAAAATCTGAATATTTTGTGCGTAATTTTATGCTTTCACTGTAAAGGCACATTTTTTTTTTTTTTTTTTTTTAGATATACATTTTGTAGACCATAAAATGTCTTGGTGATTTTGTAGATCATAAAATGTCTTCTTGATGATTTTGTAGATCATAAAATGTCTTCTTGGTGATTTTACTATAAAAATTTATTTTTATATTTTTTTAATGGTGCATTGATTGTCCTTTTTCTATAAAAAATGTATTGTTGGTCATTTTATTATAAAGTAACAGATGTTGGTGTTTTTACCAGGAAAGTTTGTATGTTTTGTTTGTTTAACGGCATAACAACTCTTTATGGATCATTTAATGCCAAAATTTAATTTTCTTCGGAGCTTTGAAGTAATAAAAATAGGATAAACGTTATTCTGCTTTCACAGTTGAATACATGGCAGATGATACTCAGCTTTTGTGTATGTACATATTTGGACATAATTACTAGAAGCAGTGATACGTGTGTTTTGTGGAAGTTATATTTTGGACTACAGTTTGATTTCTTTAAGAAATTATAGGATATTACGTGGATTAATGTCATGAACGAGTTCTTTCATGCTGGTTGTTTGGTTAGCTACATATCGACCTCTCTGGGTTATTTAATGCTGAAGTATAAATCTGAACACAATTTTGTGGCTTCAAACACGGATAAAATGTATTGTTGGTCATTTTTTTATATAAAAATATATTGCTGGTATTTTTACTATAAAAATGTATATTTATATTTACTTACCATTTTGTTTCTGTTCGTGGAGTACACTATTTGCCCATAGCTGGGCCCTAACAGGTGCTTCCATCCAGGGTCAGGGCGGATCTGAGAACGATAGGAATTAAGAGATGGTTCCATGCTCCTCAAAACCTCCTGATCAGAGGTCTTGCTGCCGGATGTAGTTTATCGTCATACCCAGGACTACATTGTATTTAGATGCATTCATGTAGCGTATGCGATATATGGCTTCAATAATACCTGAGATTTTTACTAAGTAAATTATTGCTTATTTTAAATCTCTTAAAATAAATGGCCTAAAAATGTCTATATCCATTTGTTTTTTTATTTAAGATAAATCAATTTTGCAAAATTGAAAAAAAAATAGATGCATGGAAGACATTCAACCATGTTGCCTTCTTATGTGAATGAATTCATGCAATATGTTTTTATCAGTAATGATGCCACAGGTATATTTGACCATCTTCTTGAATTTTGCCCTCAAACTTTTATAACTTTAAAAGATTCTCATGTGTATCCAATATAAAAGAATAAATATCCATTTCGGCTTAAACATTTCTGAAGAACTGGAGGAGGAAGAAAACCCAAAATGGTTGGATTCATTTTCAAATATTTATTATCTCCCTTTGTTTGTGAAAGCACCTCTTTAGTAAAGCCCCCCCCCCCCCCAATGTGTGTGTGTGTATTAACATTACTATACAGCTGAAGCTCTACTGAAAAGCAATAATGTCAGAAAGGAAAATACATCTGTTTCGCAGAAATCTATTTAAAAGTTGGAAAAAGGATATCATCAGTAGTCAGCTTTATCTCTTGTATTCAAGAATTTAATTTCTTTCCTGGGTATGATGATGAACTACATCCGTGTCCAGGGTAAGACGATAAACTACGTCCAACAGCGAGGTCTCTGATCAGGAGGTTTTGAGGAGCGTGGAACCACCTCTTAATTTCTGGTGTTCCCAGGTCCACCCTGACCCGGGGTGGTAGCACCTGTTGGGGTCCCGGCTATGGGTAAATAGTTAACCCTGAAACTGAGGTAAAAAGTATTATGAAAGTGTAAAAATAGGTTTTAATACCAGAAATACATTGTAAAAAAATTATTACCAGAAATAAATTTTTGAAGAAAAAAAACTATTACCAGCAATGTTTTTAAAAATAATATTACCAGATTTACATTTTTGAGGAAAAAAATATTAACAGAAATAGATTTTTGACAAAACAAAAATATTACCAGGGGAAAAAAAAAATAATAATAATTTGTCGGCATTAAATGACCCATTAAGGTTGATGTGCCATAAAACAAAACAAATTTGCTTTCTGATCACTTCTTTTATGGCGATGGTGTTGATGACTAAGAAGGCCAATTCTTGTGTGGGAGAGTCAATGGCATTGACTGTATAGTAATGGTGGTTGCGGACAAGTTTTGTTTTTTAGTCAAGCCTTTCTTTATTGTTTGACGTCTTCCTTTTCAAAGTTTTTGGTTCTGGTGGTGATGTTCCATCACCATTTGGTACAGTCTCTGGCTTGTGATACAAACAATTTAGTGATGTTTCGAGTTTTGGTCTTTGTATCTTTGGAGAGTGCAACCCAATGGTCTTTTCTCTGAAATGATCTTGCTGAAGAAGACTTTACATGAAAACCAGGACTCTTCCATTCTTACTATGTGTCCTGACCATCAAAGACGGTGTTTCATGATTAGTGATTCAATGCTTTAACTGTTGGCTCTTTTTACATTACATTGCATTCACTTATGTGCTAATATCCTTGGGAAAGGTATGAATCATCTTCTCCTCCCAGCTATGGGTAAATAGCAGGACCGTCCGGATTCTATAGCTTTGGATGGCAACTGGTCTACCGCAGAAAGAAATGGCAACCTACTGCGGGGAAAAAATATCTGCCTTGTTGGTTATGCATTGAAAGATACATGATTGCCTAAGCTTGTATCACACATGGCATATAACTAACTGACGTCTCTTATCATTTAAACATTATTGTAATAAGTGCTGAATTTGGCACTGTTTATTCCAGCATCCAGTATAAAATATATCTATGTTCTTAGATGCCTGTGCAGCGATGTAGAAAATACTTGAGTTGGGTGTCTTTGGGTGCGGTTTAACCCACTGAGGATGATGGAATCCTAATCCTTTGATACAGTATCCCTCTAGAAGTAGGAAAACTCTGATATAATATGTGCCTCGGTGCTAATCCTGCTATCTTGCATATTCTTGTCTCCTGGATCCTTAGCATTGTTGGTGTGAGTCATTGCATAATTCCCTGCATGGGCATTATGGACATCTTATATATTAAAAAATATACATAATATCCTCTGTTGATTGCACAACTCAGAATTTCATGCTAATTGCAATGTTCAAGTGTAAGTTTGGGGTTACACTAATTTAATATTTCTGGCTATCACGAGATATTTTATTGCTAGGGTGGATTATTAAGTATTCAAATGAATTGTAGTGCAATTTGAGATTTAAATTTAGGCGCAGATTAACATTTAAGATTGAAAATAAGAATTATAAATTAGCAATATTTATCCATTTGATTATATATACACATTTATATATAATGTGTGTGTGTGTGTGCAAATATATAGAAAAATAGGAAAGAACACGTTAAAAGTTCTTTATTATTTTTAAAAAACAGTGCTCATTACAAAAGTAGAGCCTAAATTATAATTATTTTAAAAAAAAAAAAAATGATTCCTTCGCTACATAAGAGTTCTCATGTTTCAAAAACAGGAGCTAAAATCTTCAATTTAATTATAAAAATTGAATTAAAGTATCATGCTCTGTTTCATCTTCAAGCAAAATTAGTTATTCCAAAAATTTCACTTCAAGATGAAACAGAGCTTGATACTTTAATTCAATTTAATTTCAATAATTAAATTTTTAGCTCCTGTCTTTTAAACATGAGAACTCTTATGTAGTGAAGGAATCATATTTTTAAAAATAATTATAATATATATATAATGCAAGACTCTTTGGTAAATCGAATCAAGTTCTCTCAGTCACTGTGTGTTTATCTAAAAATAATTACGCTTAAATTCACCTTCATCTCTGCCGTGCACCAACGGCTTAGTAGTAGAATCCCGACTGACGCCAATTCAGTCGGGTTTCAATCCTACCTAGAGGCAACCAGACGTCTAGCCACACTAATGAGCTCTGATACAGCGAAACAGTCTGTCTGTGGATGACTAATATATATATATATATATATATATATATATATATATATATATATATAATATAATGCTGTTTGTTTTATAAAAAAAAAAAATTTTTTTTCCCCCTCCAGGTCAAAAAGATAAACTCGATTTTATGGTTGATCTCGAAGATGAAGAGAAAAAGAACAAGACAAGACGCCACCAGACTAAGGCAACCCAGAAAAAGGAACAGTTCATGTGAGTTTTCTTTCTTAATTTATCTCCTGCATTGATGTCTGCATTTTGGACACCTGTGGCCCGTTGCACAATTTTGGGACAAGCATACAATTTATGGCCTGCAAGGTATAACAGTACAAGAAAGCACTTTTCACCATGTTACTTCTGCCAGCTCTGCTGCAATAATTTTGAGATGCAGATGTGCATTTTTTAGGAAAATGACGTGTGTTGAATTTTGATTCATTTTCCAATTGTAAAAACGGAGACACAAGATTTAATGGCTACATATTTTATTTATTTTATTTTTTTTACCCCCATTAAAATGATTTTACCCTGTTAATTTTTTAAAAAAAAACTACCATTAATTTTTTTTTAAAGTCCTATTAAATTTTTAGATGTTTCTATTAAAATAATTTTTAACCCCATTAAAATAATTTCTTTCCTGTTTACCGATTCAATTGCTTTTAGGCCCAACAAGAAACGGCAACACAAAAATGAACGTTTTGGTTTTGGAGGCCAAAAGAAACGCTCAAAGTCGAACACAGCTGAGAGTTTTGATAAGATGACACCAGTTGAAAGCATGATGATGAAACAAAGTTCACGCCGACATCCAGGCAAGAAACCGGCAGCAGTAAGTTGAATTTTGCAAATAATTTTTTTTTTTTTTTTTTTTTTTTTTCCTGTTGGGGAACAGATGATAGTCAGGTGGGTCCCAATCAGGTGAATAATTGGAGGGTTAACAACTAGTTCAAAGCCACAGACAAACACAGCAGCCATTGAAACCAAGGATTTGTCTGCTAGGGCATTGTCCTGATGAAACAAGAACCGTTTCTTCAGTTTTTCTTGGCGTTTTGTCTTGATAGATTTGTTTGATTTCGCATTTTTTCAGCAGGTTAGGATATTACTCTCCATTGATGGTGTGGCCCGTCTGAAGACAGTCAATAAACACAATGCTTTTTGCATCCCAAATAACTGAGCCCATCACCTTACCTGCAGGTGTAACGACCTTGGCGTTCTATGGAGCAGGTGAGGACAGGTGTTTCCACTGCATGGATTGTCTCTTTGCCTCTGGCTCAAAGTGATGGACCCAACTAAAACATTCAAGGAAACATTCAAGGAAACCAGCTGCGTCAGCCTCAGACAATATCAGATTTTCCCGTGATGTGATCAGCCTGGTGCGCTTTTGATCAGGTGTCAGAAAACATGGCACCCACTGAACAGAAACCTTTATGTAGAATATTCTCAACTCCCTCTCTCTCTCTCTCTGGATATATTAGTAGCATTGCCTATTTGATTTATAGTCAATTGTCTGTTATTCATCACCATAGGGTAAACACGACCAATTTTTTTTCTCAGTCGTAGCTGTTGAAGGTTGATCAAAATATTGGGTCATCTTCAAGACCCTCACCTTCCCCTCCTAAGTTCACCTGCTCACTTTTGCACTGTTGATAAAGCCGGGGTGTCATCCCCCTATTTAGCAACTATTTCAGCATGAATGTCCTGCAGGTACTTGATAACATAGGTACCTCCACGAAATCGTTAAAAAAAGAGCACAGCTTGATGAAAAAGACGCCAACCTTGCCGAAAACAAAATTTTATTGTCTAAATGCTTATGTTATTATTAAGAGGAAAGACCAAAGTTTTTTTTAATTATTTTTAAAAAATTTCCTTCTTTTTAGAACATTCTAAATTTTGATTAAAAAACCTTTTTCTATTTGTATCAGCGGAACTAGTAAATAACAGACAATTTTTTAGCACGTTTTTTTTTGTATGACACACATTAATTTGAAAAAATCGTGCAAAAATAGAAATAATTATCGGATGTTAATGAAACTTTCAGGAACTATTCACAGACGATCGAAATTATTATAAATATGTTTTTTTATGAAAGTCATGGTAGAAATATTTTTAAAAAATATTTATTACCCCCCATAACTAATTTTATGAAAACGCTAGAAATTCGATCACATCAGTTTTAGTGATTACAATAATTAAAAAGCACAGGGCTTTGAGGAATGCAAGTCATGTTTTTTTTTTTTTTTTTTAATTGGATACGCAGTACCTGAAAATCAGCTCTGAATTGTAACATACAAAACTCAATAAAACAAAGATATTATTTAATTTCAAATGCTTTTATTTGCTTTTAGTTGTTTTTATGAATATGGACAATATTTTCTGAAAGCAAAAAAATTTTTTTCAATGAAAAATGAATTTTTAATACAATTATTTGTTATTTCATTAATTATAATAGATTTTACATTTAAGTTGTTAAAATATTATAAAATTAGTTAAAAAGTCGCATCGGCTTTCATAAGTGTCCTATGAGATAGATCTTTTTTAGCGTTGTAAATTGTATCATTTTGACTAATCAGAAGATCCCCAGTAATTAAGAAATGTAATTTTGTGCTTATAATCGAGCTGTAATTATAAAATACGGAAGACCAACCAGAATATAATTAAGTTGCGTTATTTGAGTTAAGCATTGTTCTCCGCTGTTAAGGCCTTTACTTTTTATGTAAACACGTGTGGAGAAGTTAATTTGATTTTCAATTTCAACTGAGAAGGGTACCTACAAGTATCAGTATCATCTTATGAAATTTATATGATCTTATTTTTATATTAATCTCAGTTACGACATTTTCCCATAAATGAAATATCAAAATTAATAATAAAATGAATGCAAATACAAATAACAGTAGAATGTAATAAATGTACATAAAATTATAGTATTTTATGTACAATTCTGATAAAATTTCATAAGAAAGGTACCTATAAATTAATTAGATACCTTTCTTATGAAATATGAAATTTAATGTCACTCTTAACAGTTTTATTTTAATTTCTTTTAGAATATATTTCCCATAAAGCATCATAAACGTAAATGTGAAAGCTAAGTACAAAAAAAAAAAAAAAATAGACCGCTGAAAGTTTTCGTAAAAAATAACGGGGGTAAATAATTTGTTCACGTAAATGTAAATTATTTCACTTTTCTCCTTCAGTAGAACAAATTAGCCTCATGGAATTAAGAATATATCATTCATCACATGTCAAGAGACGCGAAAGTTTATGACCTGCTTTGTTTTATTTTCAAATTACATCCTTTTTTGGCACAAAAGCTAAGTTATGTTTGGTTCAAAATATTTTAAATAAACATTATAATTTCTGATTTTCTTAAAATAAGTTTTGAAAAAATGATAATTGATATTTAAAAAATTTCAAAGTCAGATTTCCAGTTTTTTAAAATGGAAAAAAATGGTCAATTTTGCTGACTCAAAAAAACTAGATTTTTAACGAAAATTTCGGACGTGCTAGGAAACGATTAAAAAATGGAAAAAATACCCCAAAAATACTTTGACCTTTCCTCTTAATAATAACAAACATTTAGATGATAAAATTTTGTTTTCGTCAAGTTTACGCTCTTTTCATCATGCTATGCTCTTTTTTAGCAATCTCGTGGAGGTACCTATGATAACACCACAATTAAGAGAAGTCACTGCTAGTTACTTTTGAAGTCTTCTTTGCACAGTCAGGTGTCAATTTACCTGGAAAGAAACAATGCAGTTATTAATAAGAAGAGTTGAAATTAATGCATGCAAGATTTCACAGCTCTAGCATCACCCCTTCATAGTCAGCCTGTGCCTGTGAACTTTTCAGCCCACGTATCCATACATGCATACACACACATACATATTATTTAATAAATTTAACTAAAATAAATAAATAACTCCTGTGATATTGCAATTTTTAATGGTAATTAAAACCAAAAACAGGTACTATAATATCAAACACTGTATCCTGCCTTGATCTGACATTTCTTCATTGGTGATATTGTGAGGTATTGTTGTGGCGTCCTGGATTCAAATGTTATGATCTCTAATTGCTGAAATCCGACCTGATGCAGGATCTTCATCCAGTAAATGTTTTTTTACAAGAACTTATTAACAGACGGATCTCTGGCCTTCCATCACAAAACCTTTGATGTTCTTTTCCTATTTTTCAGGTCAAGAAGGGTAAAAAGCAACAGCGTCCAGGTAAAAACCGAAGATTACAAAACAAATTCAGAAATAAGAATAAGAGAAGGATCTGAAACGTGAAATAGATGTGGATTTTATGTTTTTGTAATAAATTCTGTCATTAAACAAAGAGTCTTCATGTTTATTTAATTCAGACAAGTACCAATTCCAGTTAAACTCTCATTCCTTTCTGTAAAATAACAATAATAAACAGCACTTACCGGCATAAGGGTCCCAGCTAGCATCCAGCTGGCAGACAAAAATAAAGCAAATAAAATAAATACAAACCCTGCAAACTAACTGATGAATCAAGCTGGTATTTATACAGAAATGCCTCCACTCATGTACCAGCAGCCAATCACAGCCCAAGCAATGGACTATCCCACTTTAGCACAATGAGATGCTCCATGGCACCATAAATAGCTCTCTTAAGGTTGAGTTATGATTCACTCAGCTTGCCCCACAACTGAGTGCTTATCTTGACCACGTGATTGTTCAACACTTTCATATTCCTTTGGTCAAATGTAGGTTCTACTTGAGAAGCATCTTCCTACAAACTTAAACTCTGGAACCGACTCCCAAGGGGATGCTTCCTCGATCACTACAATCTTAATCTGTTCAAGAGTAACATATCTGCATACATTATACTGTTACTCTGTAACCCCTACTTTGAGTGGCTCCCGGGCATTGTGCAGGGTAAATACTGCATAAAAAAATATAAAACTATTAAAGGCAGGAATTGGCCAGTCAGGTGTTTTCATGACGGTGCCATACCCCACAGGAGTTTGCACAGCTGGTCTGGAATTTCCTGTGCCCATCATATTTGCCTGAATTTGCACCTTTGCATTACAATTTATTTTGATTCTTACTAAATTATCTTAATGTGAACATCAGTTCTCTGGGAGCAAGTAAAAGCCACTTATACCATTTCCACTTGTCTTAGGAAGTTTCCAGACACACCAAAATTCTTAACTCTACCAACGCCACTGATCTGGATAAAATCCCTGCAGTGGTTCTTAAGAATCCTAGCCCCCGAGTTAGCTAGCAAGTTATTTAGCCACTGCTTGAAGGAGAAATGCTTCCCAAGTCTGTGGAAATGGTTATTTGTTTGCCCTTTTCAAGAAAGCATATTCCTCCGCACGCCCATCAGCCTCTTTAATATCATCAGCAATCTCTGAGTTTATCAAGGAGGAGGTTGTTTGTTGCCTTACCAGAAACAACACAAGGATACCAAAGCCTACTGTGGAAATTACAGAAGCATTTTGCTTCTCTCCATCGCTGGAAAGATCTTCGCCATGGTCATCCTCAACTGACTCATTACAGTCTCCGAGGAAAGGCTCCCAGAGGCGCAGTGTGGCTCCTGCATAATACATTATAACATAATTAAATAAATTTAAATATGCATAACACGAAATATATCTATACAATTCTCTACGCTACTTTCGAATTTTTTTTTTATAGACATATATCTCAGATGTTTGGCAAGTACTTAGTAGGTGAAGAGGTTATGTGGGTGTGTCATTGTAAAACGTAATCTGTTTGGCGGTAAAAAATTTCATATGACTTGATAAATAGATGCATGCTGGTTTGCTGCCGTTACATATTTTGTGAGGGAGAAACAAGTATGTATAATAAAATATATAAATACTATTAATTTCTTATTGCATTTGATCTTAGTAATATTGTATAATGATTACTATATTTTCCAGCTTGGAAGATATGCACCCTAATATCGGGGTGGGAAAAAAAAAAATGTAATTCTCATACAACACATTCACCATGCATCCCTCACATACTGGCACCACATATTGTTTACATTAATCATTCATCCGATTTTTGTATGGCAATGACATACTCGTCAAGAGCAGAAAGGCTCCCACTGCAGTTTACACTTAAGGCAATTTCTGCTATATTGGTCTAACAATTCAGCTCATGCTTCCTACCAACTCGCTGCCCATTTACATACCGCGACGTGTGGCTGAAAATACAGACGGGTGGCCTTGGAACCACCTGGCAGACAAATCCGTCTCCTGTCCGAACTGACTCCCCAATTCCAAGCACATCTTTAAATAGTGACCAGCAAGCGGATATACCCTATGTCCAGTTTTGTTATCGCTTGCACTCCAAAAGTCCTCATCCACGCCTTTACTATTCCATTTCCCTTCAAAGTTTGATTCTGCTTGGAAAATATCAGAGAACCCATTCACTGGCCATAAAGCAGAAATATTTGAGATCGAGTTAAAATCACATCTTTCCCTGCTGTGTGGGCGTCGATTGTGCTACACCCATCTTTGTTGTTGCTATAACAACGTTTCGGCTGTTGTGCCCTCTGGCCTTCGGCAGGTAATTATCAATCCAGGTAACCTCTGGTAAATGCACGTAGAAGTCTCGTCAGTCTAAATCTAGTTCTCAACATAGTTTCTTTCCTTCTCCTCTGTTATATTCCTAAATGGGGTATGTTTCCACTTCATAGAAGCTGAAAAGAAAGCAATGGTTCCTGGCTCGTGTATGTCCAAGTTGCTTTTTTGATCTTATTGCCATTCTTCTTTTACGTGTGTTACGAGCGGGGCGAAGCTTCGAAGTATGATCAAATTTTCTCTGATGACCCCAGCTGCTGTGTCATAAAAAAATTTATATTTATGTCGGATATTCAGGTTGGCTCAGGGATGTGGTTCGGGTATAAACATGGATTCAGCCAAAATTTGGTTAACAGAAAGAAAGCAGCAAAATAAAGGTAGCAACGATTTATCCAAATAAATGATGAAGATGATCGTAACAATAACAAAACAATTTAATTTATAACTTGAGGGAAATAGATTTAAGAGTGGAGATAGTTTTGAGGTGTGATGGAATAAAATAAAATGTTTTAAAATTTTAATATCCAAGTGAATTAATGTTCACATAAGGAAGAAAATTATAGATATATATCTCAGACAGTTATTTTAATGTTCACATAAGGAAGAAAGTTATAGATATATATCTCAGACAGTTATTTTAATGTCCAAGTGAATTAATGTTCACATAAGCAAGAAAGTTACAGACAGTTATTTCAATATAGAAATTAAAATTTACAAAAGATCATTTTTACTTAGCTTTCTGTCCGTTAGTTGCAATCCATCTTCTTCGTTTTACAGAGTGTTTTATTTTAACCGTTTTTTCAGCAGAGCGTTTTTAAGACACTTTGTCTTTGTTGCCATGGATATGAGTGTTTTTAAGACTCGTTTTCTTGGTTGCCATGGTTATTCTCGTCACACGTGTCATGTAGGATGTGAGCGATCCTGGCTCTCCACAACTACCTTATAGCACTTAGCAATGTCTGTCCCCTTGCTATACGTCCCTCTTGCTGTTTTGTCGTTCATTTACACGATCTCGTTAAGTATGTTACTCACTATTTCCCTCTGCTCATCTTTCCTTCAGTATGTCCTGTCAGTGTCAAATTCTTCAAGCCCATTTTCCTCATTATGCGTCCCTGAAACTTTGACTACCACTTTCTGATCTTAAATTGAAGTGTCCTTTTCGCTCCAGTTTTCCTGATAAATTCTATGGTTATTCAAATGTTCAGTTCATGGTATTATCAGCATCCTTCTGCAGAACAACATCTCTGTTGCCTCAAGTCTCTTCTTCATCTGTGAGGGGATTGTTCCTCGTTACCCGTCATGTAAATGCATTGATATTACGTAAAAGTTGTACACTGTTATATTTTTATTCCAACGAACCTGTAGAAGAAAAAAGTGTGTGAAAATCGAAGAAAAGAAATAATCTTCAAGCATAGCTCTACAAATTAAAATAATTTTTTATTGAGTATAAAAATAATCTTTGTTTTCTTTTAAGTTGGAAGAAACAAATTACTCGCAAAGTTCAGTGATTTTTTTTTCTTTTTACAACATAAGTAATGAATCGCGTTAATATAGAGTGAAATTTACATCTAAGTTTGTGATGCGAAAGTTCACGATTTTACGTTATTTTATGTATGCGTATGAATGATGTGTAATTCCAGCAGTCAGCCGAATAAATGCTGCATTATTACTACTGCTGCAGTTACGTTTTGTTTATATATCTCGCTCGTGTATTTTTCGTATTGTAAATCGTGCGAACTGGTTTATGAAAATACTTTAAAAGCGAGAATTAATTTGCAAAAAAGAACTTGAGAATTTAGTATTGTTTGTATCCCCCGGTCGATTTATACTCAAGACTGAACTTAATAATTTACGTCACGCTAATTATAAGAAAAAATTAAGTCTAATCACGGTTAGATGTATTAAACTAGGTTTTATTGGTTAATAAATATATTTCCCAATTTTTAATTTCGGTTTTTAGGAGGGAAAATATTGCTAATTGTGATCCTTCAAATATTTGGTAGCAAACGACATGAATGGTCGTCTGCTTTTTTAAACTTGAATGTCGTTTGAAATGACGTCGCTGATAGGTTAATAAATGCTAAATTTTGGAAATTTTAATTTTTTTTGCATAGAATTGTGATTTTAATGATGCTACTTAATTCTATTGATTTTTCTTTCTACATTTTTTTTTCTGTTTTTTAATACTTTGCTTAGTTTTTGGAAGGCATCTTTTGCTATTCCAATTCGTTTACGGATTTTTGTGTCACATTTTCCATGCTATATAACATTTTGCATTCTGTTAAATTTCTGTACTTTCTTTATTTTGATGTCTCTAATTTGTTACTCGCATCTTTAGTTGTCCTGCTTGCTAATAACTATACAATGTCTTCTTATAATTCATAGTCCTTTCATCTCGCTTTCCTTTATAGCCCAGCCGGTTAGGACGGTAGAATATACCATTTGCATCCATGCAGAGGGGTAAGAACCCACCCTAAATGGGGTCACTTGTTTTTTGTGAGTGGCGACTCATAACGTCTGAGGACGGGATCCTGGTGGCTGAGCAGTTGATGATCCTGGGTATTGACGTCATCAATTGCATTACTCAACTTTGGTTCTTTACTTGGGCTAAACAGGTGGTCAGGGAGGCCAAATCTGGTCAATCGGCTAGTCACGTCAAACCCTATGTTGTAGAGTAGTTTTCACAGTGGAGGCTTGTATTTCAATAAGTCGTCCTAAATTAGGTTCGACGTACAAAACGTTAGGAACTTGAAATAAGAGTTAATGACGCAGCAATCTAGTTGTGATGGTTGATACTTCAATGTCCGACATCGACTGACTCACTTAACACCACTGAGCCCAACTGGCGACCGCTACTACTACTACTACTACTTATTATGTGTGGGAGAGTCTATTAATAATAGAATAGGTACGTTTAGGTATGACACCCTAATATACCAAAAGCCCTCAATCATACTTCCAAACTTCCAATCCAAAGCCATACACCCTATCACATTACCTAACAAATAAGCAAACATAAACTAAAACATATAAAGAAACACAATTAGAGAATTAGAATTAGAAATGCGAGTCAAAATTTCAACTTCATCATTACACTTGGAAACTTTGATCAACACGTCCACGTTGAATCATTTAGCCGAGACGGTTGTGTACGAGGAGAACATGCCATATCGGCATATTTAGACCTTGAAAAAGCATACGATATGACATTTGAAATATGGTAGTCTGAAAGATTCTCTTGCTTCATAATCCTTCATTCATAATATGGATATGAAACGTGGACACTGTTGGCAGAACAGAGAGTAGGATCCAAGCATTTGAGACAAAAATGCATGAGAAAACTCTTACATTTTCTATTGGGAACAAAAAAACAATTTGTGTGGAAAAGGATTGAAAGTTTTATGGGACACCAGGAATTTCTTCTTGCAACTGTCAAACGGAGAAAAATGGCGTGGTTTGGACATATTACAAGGCACGTCGGCCCGTGCAAGACTATCATCCAAGGCACCGTTGAAGATGGACGTAGGAGAGGACGCCAACACAAAAACTGGTTGGGTAATGTCAAACAATGAACAGGTATGACTGTACCAGAATTAATGATGGCTGCCGTTGACAGACGGTTGAGGAAAAGAGTTAGTGTGACTTCTGCATTCGGATCCGAAGTCAAGAAGATGATAATGATCCTGAAAGATGTAAACAATTTACGAATAAAGGGCAGAATTATATCTGCCAAAACTGAACCACTGCAACTTTTGGATAGAAAATAAAAGAATATATATATATATATATATATATATATATATATATATATATATATATCTGATGCGATGAGAACAAAAGTAATATATAAATTCCAACGTTCACAGCATTAATCCAAAAGAGGGCCCGATACCGATAGTAGAGCGATAATTATTTATTTGTTATAATTTTATCATATAGACAAAACCATTTTACTTACTACAAAGATGCGACTTCGTTTCAGTGCATTTCAACTGCACTTCGACGGGTGAGAATCGAAAATGGTTATCTATTTACCATTTTCGATTCTCACCCGTCGAAGTGCAGTTGAATTGCACTGAAACAGTTGCATCGTTGTAGTGAGTAAAATGGTTTTGTCTATATGATAAAATTATAATATATATATATATATATATATATATATATATATTAACGCATGTTTCATCAAATAATATAGACAAGTTTTGTCTATTTATTTTAAGTTCCTTTCATATTGTCTGATAAGCTTAATAACATTATCAATGAAAAACGAAAGGAAATCACCATATTGATACATGTTTAAATCCAATCTAAGCTTTCGGCTTACATAAGCCATTATCAAAGATGACAATTACATTTCAATATATCAAAACAATACACGGACGAAACAATAATGAGAGTCTGTTTTTGTTGCATGAGAAATTTCAAAGCAACAACAAACTATGAAATCTCCAGAAATATTCTTAAATGTCTATAATTGATAACAGAAACTATTGGTTTTTACCAACGGCTTTCCATACTTAATACTTCTTGTTTTTCATTCTCGCGTGATCATGTGTGACGTTACGAGCTGCGACGCGATTTTCGCTTCCGTGTCTCGTATACACGAGTTTATCGTTACTTTGAAATATGACCAACAACATATTTCATCTGTAGTTGAAGCCATGAAACAGTGTTCAAAATATTTAGATTTCGGAATGAAATAACCCATAGAGGTGTTGATATGCCGCTAAACAAAATCAACCAACCAAACTTTTTCCTTTTTTTTAATTTTTCTTTTTCTTTTTTATCATTCTCTTTTCCGTTGTCTTTTTCTTCTTTTCCTATTTTCTCTCTTTTTTTCCTTTTCGCATTTTCCAATTTTTCTTTATCTATTTTTTTCTTTTTTATCTTTTTCTTTTTTCCTATTTTTTCTTCTTTTTTTTCTTTTTCCTCGTTGCCTTTTTGGGGATTTTTTTCTTTTTCCTCTTTTACTTTTCCTTTTTTTCTCCTTTTTTTTTATCTTACCTCTTCACCTTTTTTTTTTCTTATTTTTTATTTTTCTATTTTCCTTTTTTTTCCCTATTTTTGCTTTTCCCTTTTTTCCCCTGTTTTTTCTTCTTTATCTTTTTTCTCCTCTTTTCTTTATTTTCTTGTGATTTTCTCCTCTTCCTTTTTCTCTATCTTTTCTTCTTCTTTTTTTCTCTTTTATTATTTTTTTCTTCTCTTTTTTCTACTTTTTCTATTTTCCACTTTTACTTTTTCCTATTTTTCTTTCTTTTTTTTTTTTAATAATTTTCTGCAGTGTTTTCAGTTTCCAATTTTCAAAATATAAAGCACCGGAAACTTTTGCACACACTTAATAAAAGCTTATGTATTGTTTACTTCCGTTTATAACCGGAAGTGGGGGGGTACCTCGACGTGCTGTAATGGTAAGCCAACTTGTCTCGCTAGATCAGTTACAACTGAAAAGTGAGTTCGATCCTCACTAGATGCTCCCATACTTTCGGCCTTGTGCCACATCTAAGCTATGCTTGGAAAATAACTTTAACCGGAAGTGGGTAACTGAAGTAGTGGAACACTAAACTTCTGTATAAAAATGACAAGTCTATATCATATTATTGATTTTTTTTTTTTTAATATTTCTATTCCGATGGAGCGTTGGGAGGATTGGATTTATGCCTTCCTTGAGAATATTTTTTTTTTTGCATTGAAAAGATGTTTTATTGCAATATTACATATAAAATAATTGCATTTGTTCATTTTCAAATCTAGAAGTCATCAACTTGTTCCATTAATGACTGAAAACATTTACGATAATGAAAGTGGCTTGATTTCAGGAAAGAAAAGAAAGAATATTTTAGCCTGAAGATAATTCTTATTTCTCCAATTTTAATCAAAACAAATTTCCAAAATAAACCACAAAAAAAAAAATGTCTTTACCCAAAATCTGGTTTTCTTTCTGTGGTCATTTTCCTGTTTACCATTTTTGGAAATTTTCCAACCAACATCTTCACCAAAAGACTTATATACCCAAGAATTTGAAGTCTTAAAAGAATTACCAATAAGAAAGGTGCAAACAAATCTTAAAATATTAACTTTTTTTTTTTTTTAAATATGAGAATAAATTTATTGAAACAAAACAAGTTCAGTTGACCACTGATGACATTACAGTGTAACCCGGATATAAGAGAGTTGTCGGGACCGGAGAAGAAGTCTCTTATATCCGGGTTTCTCTTATATCCGGGTCTCTTATATCCGGGTTACACTGTAGCGAGAAAATGGCATGATTAGGATTTTGGACTCGCTTAATTTAGCCCAGTTTCTTGACACATCAAACCCTCTGATTGTGACAAGCCGACCCTTGTTTGTCTGCAAATGACACCTGTCTTTCGTCAGCCAGTATTTACTCACTTTATACGAGGGGTGCTGAAAACTCCAAGATCCGACCCCCATTCCCAAGACCTGACCACATATCAGAATTTTTTTTATTTATTTATTTTAAGTGTTCTTTAAATCAAGAATTTTTTTTCTGCAACCTCTCGTATCAAAAAAAGAGACGGGGGTGAGGGACGATTTTTTTTCACATAAATTTTACAAAATAAATAAATAAAATCCAGCCTGCTTCCTGGCCCTAACAAATGGTATTTGTCCTGCTCCCACCGTTGACATCTCTCAGTCGCACCTCTGTCTTCAGGCAGAGCGCAACTCAGTTGTGGCTCTGTCTGCGAACAGAGACACAACTGAAAAAAATATCGAGAGGTGGCTGGTTCCGGGGAACAGCTTTCTGTGACAGCACCCCACTCACAACTCCTATGTAATATCGGCCCTCCTATATTGCAGTAAAAGCTGGGCACTTTATTACTAGAGTTGATAGAAGTGGTTCTACAGAAGGATGCTGAGAATACCGTGGAGGGGACATGTGAGCAATGACGAAGTTTTAAGAGAAAAAGCTAACAAATAAGAAAATTTGTATTTAGAACCAGAAAGAGATAGTAAGGAGACAAACATTGCTCAAGGCTAAAACGGATAGGAAGTAGTGGAGAGCCATTATCACCTACTTAACAAGCTTGTGTAAATGGATGCCAGAATAGAGAGATATAGGGAGGGATAATAAAGAGACAAATATTGCTTAGAAGTACAAAAGATAGGAAGTCGTGGAGAGCCATTATTACCTACTTAAGAAGCTTGTGTAAATGGACGCCAGAACAGAGAGATATTGGGAGGGATAATAAAGAGACAAATATTGCTTAGAAGTACAAAAGATAGGAAGTCGTGGAGAGCCATTATTACCTACTTAAGAAGCTTGTGTAAATGGATGCCAGAACAGAGAGATATTGGGAGGGATAATAGAGAGACAAATATTGCTTAGAAGTACAAAAGATAGGAAGTCGTGGAGAGCCATTATTACCTACTTAAGAAGCTTGTGTAAATGGACGCCAGAACAGAGAGATATTGGGAGGGATAATAAAGAGACAAATATTGCTTAGAAGTACAAAAGATAGGAAGTCGTGGAGAGCCATTATTACCTACTTAAGAAGCTTGTGTAAATGGACGCCAGAACAGAGAGATATTGGGAGGGATAATAAAGAGACAAATATTGCTTAGAAGTACAAAAGATAGGAAGTCGTGGAGAGCCATTATTACCTACTTAAGAAGCTTGTGTAAATGGACATCAACAGAGAGATATTGGGAGGGATAATAAAGAGACAAATATTGCTTAGAAGTACAAAAGATAGGAAGTCGTGGAGAGCCATTATTACCTACTTAAGAAGCTTGTGTAAATGGATGCCAGAATAGAGAGATATTGTGAGGGATAATAGAGAGACAAATATTGCTTAGAACTACAAAGTTTAGGAAGTCGTGGAGAGCCATTACCACCTACTTAACAAGCTTGTGTAAATGGATGCCAGAATAGAGAGATATTGGGAGGGATAATAGAGAGACAAATATTGCTTAGAACTACAAAGTATAGGAAGTCGTGGAGAGCCATTATCACCTACTTAACAAGTTTGTGTAAATGGATGCCAGAATAGAGAGATATCAGGAGACAGACATTGCTCAGGGTTAAAGCGGATAGGAAGTTGTGGAGAGTCATGATCACCTAACAAGTTTGTGCAAATGGTTGGCAGAACAGGGGTTGGGAGGGACGGTAAGGAGACAAACATTAGTCAGCGCTACAAAAGATAGGAAGTTGTGGAGAGTCATGATCACCTAACAATCTTGTATAAATTGATGGCAGAACAGAGGTTGGGAGGGACAATAAGAAGACAACATTGCTCAGAATCAAGACAATTTTTTGTATTTCTCTTAAGCCCAGATTTTTCTCAATGTGTTGTTGTGTTCCTTTTTTGATAATTCCAAGCGCACCTACTATAAATTTTACTATTTTTGTTTTCAATTTTTACATTTTTTTCTATTTCGATTTACAGGTCTTTATACTTTGATATTTATTATTATTATTGTTTTTATTTCCTTTGATTTCTGGCGTTTACACATTTCTTTCCGGGTCGCGCCCAGAGACCTAAGGTTAGAAATGGCATCATGACACTTTCCATTGACAAAAGTTTATTTTTAAATTTTAAAAAAGTAAAAAATAAAAATATTTTACATAGATAAAGCCCTTCGTAAAGTGTGGGCTGTACTTGTGAGAACATTTTTTTGTATTTGTTTGAGGCATGGACTTTCAGGAATCCCTTCAATTCGTCTACTGGAATCTTTTCCAACCAATCCTAGGGCTCCAACTGCAACAGGGATTGTTGATGTTCCCATGTGCCACATTTTTGAGATTTCGATTTCAAGGTCCTTGTATTTTGACAGCTTTTTGAATATCTTCAAAGATACATTGCAGTCAGCAGGGACTGCTATATCAATAAGGAGGCACCGTTTTTGTTTGTGGTATTATTATTATTATTTTCTTTGATTTCTGTTGTATTTGGTCGTTTTTTAGTAAACAGTTAATGGTTCTTTTGTCCTGTAAACAATATCTGGCGGACACATGTGAATCCCAGGTAAAAATAAATAACACAAAATATGGGATTAAATAAAAAATGACAATTAATGCATGTTATTAACAAAAGGGTTTACATCGTTTACACAAAGGGAAAAAAACCCATTAAAACTAGCTATAAGAATGTACTTGTTTGTGTAGAGATTTTCCAAGCGTAGCTTAGATGTGGCACAAGACCGAAAATATGGAGCATCCAGTGAGGATCGAACTCACTTTTCAGTAGTAACTGATCTAGCAAGACAAGCTTACTAACCATTACATCATGCGTGAGTTCAATCAACAGAGGACTAAAGAAACGGACCCTCCCCAGGTATAGCGCCTAGACTTTTTGAATTTAAGCACAGTACCAGACTGTCGACAAGGTCTCACCAATTTACAAGTTGAGCTGGGTAGATGTAAACATTAACTCTATGCTAACAGTTTCTTTTCTTGCCCCTTCTTGCTTGTGGAACTTTCTTTTGACTCCATGCTTTCCAGCCAACTTTGATCCGAAAAAAAAATTAAATGCAATGCCAATCGTTATCTATTATCCTCCTGGTTACTCTTCCTCTGTTCTCACTCTGTAGCAATTGTTTCTGTCTCTAACTCTTCCACACTCTTAACCCCTTGTCTCAGTCGCATTATTGCCTTGTTTGAGGTGATCTCGATTTAAACAAAAAATATCCTGCATTGTAATCACAGTAGTAGGAAAGGAGATATTGTATATGATCCTGGACATAAATTTGTTGTGGGTGTTGCCACTTTAGTTGAGGGGTGTGATCGTTTTATCCAATAAACATTTAATAGTTCCTGGAAGTTTTGCCCCGCAAACAATATTTGGCGGGACTCATGTGAATCCGAGTAAAACGTAGGAACACAAAATATGGAATTTAAAACAAATGGCACTAACAAAAGAATTACATTGTGTACACAACTGACATCAATGGAAAAGACATTAAAACTAGTTATAAGAATGTGCTTGTTTGTGTATGTGTGTGCGTATGTGTGTGTGTGATTTCCATAATCAGTGTGCCAAAGAAACGAACGATCCCACGTGGAGGCTTTTTTTTTTATCTATATTCGACTATATCTGGAAGCAAGAGGAAAAAAGAGAAAGAGAAGGAAATGTTTGCCTTTTTATAAACTTAAATGGCGCCGCCTAACGGAGGTTTTTGGTGAAGCCAAATGCGGTAAGCTACAATACATACGTACATACCTTTTGTTATGAAGTGTAATTTCGTATTTTATCAGTCTAACATATCTCGCATACCGAGAGCTAGCCTATCCTTATTGCTTGGGCGTTTACATAGTCAATGCTCTATGCTAATTAGACAGTCATTTACATATCGTTACACACTTTTACACACCTTCTGTATTGTTTTTTTTTAGTTTGCTTTACTCTATCACTGATTATCTTCAACACATGTTTGAAAACCAAAAATTAATTTTTAATGCGTTTTTAAGTAACAGAAAAATCAACAGTAAAAGAAAAATCGATAATAAAAGAAAAATCAATAGTTCTTATATTAGTTTATATGACTAATAAACAGCATTAACCAATACCCTCGATGACCAGGGATCGGCTGCTGATCTTTTCTCTGATCTAAATCTAACAGCTCTTGGGAAAAAGAAAAAAAAACTGGCTGGTCACATTCAATGCCTCGAAAACTAAATTAGTGAGATTCCTCCATCGCCGATCGAACCCAGAACTTTCACCGATCGTAAATGAACGGGTGTTCCCTCAGGGAGGCCCCGTGCTTTGAGTATCTATTGGGATTTAAACTCAATCCAGACGTCAAGCGGAACTCCTACATACGATCCATTGCTAAAGATGCTGAGGAAATGGTCGATCCCCTATACTGCTCCAGCAAGTAGCTCACTCCTTCCGCTATCCTCTACCTTAACAAGAGCCAGATCAGGGCTAAAATGGAGCACTGCTGTCATATACGGACGGGAGCAGCCAAGGTCTTCCCTTTCCACTCGATAGAATCCAAAAGTGTCTCCGCGTCCTTGTAGGCGACGAATCATTTTCTACTCTGCAACCTCTTTCTCACAGACGGGACGTCGAAAGCCTCTAACTCAGTGGTTTTCAACCAGGGTTCCGCAGAACCCTAGCGTTCCGCCAGTAAAGGCCAGGAGTTCCGCTAGAAGTTACACAGGGACTATATAGATTGACAGTAATTTTTAATTCTCCTGTGCAGATATGTGTGTTTGGACACTTTGTTAATAAATCTTGATAAATATTTTCCATCGATATCTGTCGACCAGTATGACTGGGTTAGAAGCCCATTTGTGGAGTTTGAGCCATCTGAAGAACAGTTTACATTAATAGAAGAAGATGAAGATCTTGCCAGTGTTTCAAGTGACAGAACATTAAAATTGAAGCATTCTGAGATTAGTTTGGATGCATTCTGGTTGCTGGTTAAAAAGGAATATCCTGCAATTACCCAGAAAGCACTGCGCCTTCATATGCAGTTTTCAACCTCCTCCTTGTGTGAATTTGGATTTTCAGCTCTGACAACCATCAAGCGTAAGAAGCGAGCCCAATTGCTGTCTGTGGAAGATGAACTTCGTGTGTGTCTGTCAAAAACACGACCCAATATTAAAGATTTGTGCAAGAAACATCAGGCTCAAGTTTTTCATTGAATTTTTAATGAAAATAAATGTAATCCATTTAAACTGAAGTTTTTTTTTTAATACAGGTGTAATAACCATAGAAGCAAGATTAAAATTGCATATGCACGTATACAATATTTTTACAGTTTGTCTTTTGTATTTTTTGTAAATAAATCTGAAGATGAGTATTTTTATTTTATTTTAATAATTGAAAGCTTTTTTTTTTTTTTTTTTGCATAAGACAATTTATTGCAGGGTTCCTCGAGAAACTGGAATGTTTCCTTGTGGTTTCGCTCCAGCAAAAAAGGTTGAAAACCACTGCTCTAACTACTCCATCGTTATTTCCATGGCGAATGCTCAGATGAACTGCACACCTTAGTTCCATCAGTCCCAACCTTCACGGCTAAGATCCCGCTAGGCCACGCCCATTGTAGCGAACCACCGTTATTCTCTTCTTATTCCGCTTGTGAGATGTAAGTTCCACTCGAGTAGCTTCTTCCCACAATCCCTTGCCTTGTAAAACCTAATCCTAAGAGGCTGCTTCCATTAATCTGTTTAATGTTAAAGGTTTTAGCTGTTATCTTCCGCACATATCCGCCTAAGCTGTACCTCTTACTCAGTAACCCTCTACCTCGAGTGGCCCCAGCGCCTTGAACAGAATGAGCACCACTGTTAAAAAGAAAAAAATTAATTAAAACAATGTCACTGGTTCATCTCTATTTATACGTCCATATTGTTCAATTTCTTTTTCTTTTTCCGCGTATGGATATATTAGTGTGGTGTGGTTCGTGCGCATGCACAAACTGACTAATATAAATCGTTATCCTTAGGGTGTGTGATGAGGCATTTGTTTGCGGGCTAAATTAAAAAGTAGGGCCAAATATTTTAAGCATGTAACAACATCTATCAACAGTTGACTCAATTTTTTTTTTAATTCAAGTGTTGTATGTGTATTTCTTCCTTCACTGGCCAGACTTAAATTCCTTCTTTTTCCTTCTTCGGATTTTTTTTTTTTTTTTTTTTTATGCGGCGTTCTCAAATAACTTTTGACCGATTTTTTTTCTCCACCGTTCAATACCAACCTGTTTCCCAAATGCAAACGTTAATGGAAGATTCAATTTACCTGGAGAGGAAGAAGAAGAAGAAGTAGAAAAAGAAAAAGAAAAAAAGAAAGGAGGAGGAGAAAAAGAAAAACAACGGGGGTGGAGAGAGAGAGGAAAAGGAGGAGGAGAAAGCCAAAATCCATTTTCCCACGCTTTTGCCGCTAGCCGGTCACGTGACACGGTTTGTTCAGAACTCGGGCGCCTTCTACGAATAATGACCAGGACTGTTGGAAAATGCTGCTTAATGGCCGACCGGTGCCGTAATTTATTTTGTTTTGTTATTTTCTTACTTTTGAAATTTTTATTGAGCAGACGAATCATACCACAGAATAGATAACCGGTTTCGTCTGAATTAATGTATATACATGTATAACCCCCCCTCTCTCTCTATCTATCTATCTATCTATCTATCTATCTATCTATCTATCTAACTATATTAAGGTTATGACTTTTTGTAAAATAATTGATTGCCTGTATTATAATTTAACTTTTGTTTAAAAAAAATTTCAGTTTATTTTTTTTTTTAAATCTCACTTTCAACACGAAATTTCTAAAATTGTATATAAGTAAACTAGTACTCCGACTTTCTGGGACATTCTAGAACTTGTTTTTGCTTATTTGGAAATCTGTATTAGCTATAAAATGTTAAATGCGTTAAAAATACGCAAGTTCGGCCCAATTACATTGAAAAAATAATTCATTGAAAAATAAAGCTGCTAGTTTGCAAATTTTGTTTATTTGTAAAGTTGTATGTTATGCTATAGCTATAAGCTATTGAATATCTTAAGATCCATAATTATTATCAAATTGCATCATTAGCAAATTGAGAAATAAATCTTATGGAAGTTTGCAATTGTTCCTTATTTGTAAGGTTGTGTGAATTATCCTGTAGTGAACAAAACAAGATCTAGATTTAAAATTCAAATGCTAATCACTGACTCATTGATTTTGTTAGAAATTAAAAAAGACTCGAATTTACAAACTTTGCTTAACACACACGCAAAGGCGAATCCAAAACAAAACTCTTGAGATTTCACATCTTGATGCAAAATGCTGTGGAAAGGTTTAGTGAAGGTAGTCCCTTACTGCCAAAGCATAATGTCAAGGTCCTCCATCTTGCTGAAAGAACAGTTATGATGTAGTGAACAAAACAAGATCTAGATTTAAAATTCAAATGCTAATCACTGACTCATTGATTTTGTTAGAAATTAAAAAAGACTCGAATTTACAAACTTTGCTTAACACACACGCAAAAGCGAATCCAAAACAAAACTGTGAAATTTCCCACCTTCATGCGAAATGTTTTTCGGCCAATAGAAAACTAGGAAACATTTTAAAAACAAAATTCAAATAATCTTCAATTCTCAGAAACAAAATTCTTTTACTGACCTTTTCGCGAGCCGACGCGAAGTTTGTTCGTCGTCCAATGGAAAGGCCCGAATCATATCCGGGAGTGAATTCCCAAATGAACTTTTCAAGCCCCACAAACAAATAAAAGACGGGCAAGTTCGCCTGTCACCAAAGAGAAGGAGATTAGCGTATTAACACGTCCCTTGATAAACGTCAAGCGATCGTTATTATTATCTCTATCTTTCTCCCTCACCTCTTTTACACTTGATAAACGAACGGAACATTTTAAGACTGAGCGATTACTTGAAAGACATTCCTACCCTACGATAATGCTCATACATACATACATACATACATACATACATACGTTCCTGCCTACATACACATAAGCTCATTCTTACAAGGACTACTACGAACATTTTGACGACCTTGTATCAACCAAAATACATTAATTTTATTTGTAAAGACCTTAATTGATTTATATGTATATAAATTTGATGTTTCACTTTACAATTTGATTTTCTTGTTTTATACCCCGTCTTATGGTGGGCTATCTAACTAACAAGGCCAAATCAAACTAATCTGCTTCAACACTCATACATTTCACTATAACCTATAACCCACTATAATCCTACTTGACTTTGCCAAAAAAGAAAAAAAAAAAGTCATCAGACGACGCTACTTAAAAAGGCGTGCATGCCTCTCCCTAGTTTCTCTTTTCACCTTTTTTTACACAGGCCTTCATATGTAGTTGAATGTGGGTAAAGTATCCCCAACTGGGACATGGTCCTCTCTCTTATGAACTCTCCTATACACGTATCTATCACGTACACAAACTTCACACAAAAACGCACATTCTCTTATAGCTAGTTTAAACGTTTTTCTATGTAACTATCAATTCTACAATCCATTTATTTATACAATCTTGTTAGATGATAATGAATCTCCACAACTTCCTATCCTTTGTTGCTCTAAGCAATGTTTGTATCTTTTCTATCCCTCCTAACCCCTATTCTGTCATCCATTAACACAAACGGGTTAGTTAGCTGATCATGACTCTCCACAACTTCCTATCCTTTGTAGCTATTACATAGCAATTCAGCGCTCTTTTCTTTGATTTCAATTAAAATTTTTTTTTTTTTTTTTTTTGTTATTACTTTGCTTAGTTTTTGGATGGCATCTTTTACTATTCTAATACATGTTCGGATTTCGTTGTCCCATTTTCCATCCTCTTTTAAATGACTTCCCAGATATTTCAACTTTTGTAATTGCTTTATTTTGTCTTTAATTGGTAGTTCGCAGATACAAGCACAGATATGAAGAGATGGGCACTGATCATTTAAACCAACTTAAGGAAACTCGTTACGTAGGTTACTCATTGCTTTCTTCTATACTTTTGGCTTTCGAGATGTCCCCTGAATGTCAAATTCTTCAAGACAGCTTTCTTCAGAAGTTTCAATAGATAGTATATTTTCGCTCCCATTTGACACCAAACTTTCTTGTTTCTTACATGTCCTGCCTATGATATTCTTTGCAACATTCTGTAGAACTACATCTCTTACCAAAGTTTGTCTTTGTACTATCTCTGCTACACCCTGTTCTGCCATCCATTTATACAAGCTTGTTAGGTAATCACGACTCTCCACAACTTCCTATCCTTTTTAGCTCTAAGCAATGTTTGTATCCTTACTATCCCTCCCAATGCTTGAACTGCCATCCATTTGCTTGTTAGGTGACTATGACTCTCCACAACTTCCTATCCTTTGTAGCTCTAAGCAATGTTTGTCCAATCCCTGTTCTGTCATCCATTTACACAAGCGTGATCATGACTCTCCACAACTTCCCATCCTTTTTAGCTCTAAGCAATGTTTGTATCCTTACTATCCCTCCCAATGCTTGTTCTGCCATCCATTTGCTTGTTAGGTGATCATGACTCTCCACAACTTCCTATCCTTTGTAGCTCTAAGCAATGTTTGTCCAATCCCTGTTCTGTCATCCATTTACACAAGCGTGATCATGACTCTCCACAACTTCCCATCCTTTTTAGCTCTAAGCAATGTTTGTATCCTTACTATCCCTCCCAATGCTTTTTCTGCCATCCATTTGCTTGTTAGGTGATCATGACTCTCCACAACTTCCTATCCTTTGTAGCTCTAAGCAATGTTTGTATCCTTACTATCCCTCCCAATCCCTGTTCTGCCATCCATTTGCTTGTTAGGTGATCATGACTCTCCACAACTTCCTATCCTTTGTAGCTCTAAGCAATGTTTGCCCAATCCCTGTTCTGCCATCCATTTACACAAGCGTGATAGTTAGGTGATCATGACTCTCCACAACTTCCTATCCTTTGTAGCTCTAAGCAATGTTTGTATCCTTTCTCTCCCTTTCTTCTTTTATCGTAATTGTAAATCCATGCAATTAGTTGTCGTTTGTTTTATATTGTTTCTTTCTCACATGGAGTCCGCCATAATTGTTGTGGGATAAATATACCAGGAGACATGTTTCTACCTAAACACGCTAGCATCACATAACAGTTGGATGTTAAGCTAAACCAATGAACTGTTAAATGCGTTTAAAATACGTATTTTCCAAATACTCCCTTAGCAAATTGAAAAATAAAGCTTCTGAAATATTCTGATTTTTTGCCTTTGTTGCGTATTTGGTTGTAATAATAACGATTGATAGCCCTTGGGTAACTTCCTGATGAATGAAGGTTATCGTTGCTTAAGGAACTCTCCTGGATTACAACACACTCCCTGACAAGGAAACCAAGGCGTTCTTTTTAACTCACAGACAGTAGCCTGTAAAATTAGTTTATTAAAGTTTTTTAAGTTGTAATAATTGTTGTTTATTTTCATTACAATGATAAAAAAACACATTTTCGATTTGGGAATGACAAAGCATTAAAACAAATAAATTAATGCCTTTTCCATTACTTTTGAATAAAAGTTCATCGATTTATGACACAAGACCATAGGGTTACAAAAAAGCCATAACCCAACATCGATTTATAACACAGGAACATAGGGTTAGAAAAAGTCATAACCCTAATATATATATATATGAAAAGTGTATATATATATATATATATATATATATATATATATATATATATATGTGTGTGTGTGTGTGTGTGTATGTGCAGTATATTATATATATTAATTTATATATTATATGCGCGGTACTTATTGGAAAGCGCTCAATATCAGAGATAGAGCTAACATATTTGGTTGGATTGATGTGAGTTTGTGACCCTGGGTTTCACGCTTTTGCGATCGTCAGACAAACCCTGACAAGCGCAAAAACGTGAAACCCAGGGTCATATATATATATATATATATATATATATATATATATATATATATATAAGTGAACATTGAAATCAACAGGCGACACAGTTTCATGCTAAACGCAGTCATCAGGTTTGATGATTGCTAAAGCATGAAACAGTCTGTCGCCTCTGAGTATTGATTTCAATGTTCAGTTTTATATTTACAAACGCTCTATCTCAGATATTGAGCACTTTATCCCGTAAATATAGCAAACCTTAAGACTATATTTCTTCATACACAGAAATTACTATGTTTCGAAACTGGTCCGCAAATGCTAAAGTTTAATTTCAATATTAAACCTTAACTTTCGATGACCGTTTCATTCTCAAGCGATATTTGAAATAATTCACCGAAGAAATATTTATAGTTTTGGAATGGAGGTGTAATCTGGGGTTTGTTTTTCATTATCAAGGGGTCTCTGCTTTGATGAAAGTAGGGCTGTTTGTTATATGTCAAGTTTTTGAAGTCGTGTAAGGTTGGGTTGGGTGATTTTTGTTTGCTTACAATGGCCATTTCCATTAGGTTCTGTTGTTTTTATTACTCTCTGCTAAAACTCAAACTGATTGATGTTCTAGTTACAGTCTTTTTGGTGTTTACTTATTTGTTTTTGTTGATGATTTCTTAGAGGAGTGCTAAGATTATGATTGGGTTGTATTTTTAAACCTATAGTTTTAATTAAATTTGCTAATAGATTTTATATGGTATTGTGGAATTATTTATATATGGTATTGTGGAATTTTTTTAGGATTCAATTTCTCTTGTGAATTTTTTTTCCTATCAATTTATAAAAAATACTAATTTTTTAAGGCGAATATTTGGTGGTGTCTGCAAAAAACCGTTATTTCATTTCTTTGATTTAATAAATTTTTGCTTTTTAGAAACTTCATAATGTGTAGTTTCATTACTTATTTTTTAATCATTTCTTTCTTGATCATTTCTTATACGCGTTCTGTCTTTCTTTTTTCCGCAATAATTTCTTAGTTTTTCTTTCTTTTTTAATCATTTCTTACATGATGATTTCTTATATCCGTTTCTTTCTTTCTTAGTTATTTTTGCTTCTTTTTAATCATTTCTTAGTTTTTCTTTCTTTTTTAAACATTTCTCACATGATCATTTCTTATACCTGTTATTTCTTTCTTTCTTTTTTTCTTTCTTTCTCATTTTTTAGTTATTTTGTTTCTTTTTAATCATTTCTTTCTTGATCATTTCTTATACTTGTTCTTTCTTTCTTTTTGTCCCTTCTTTCTTTTGCCCTTCATAAACTTCATAATGTGTAGTTTCATTACTTATTTTTTAATCATTTCTATGTTTTAATTTCATATTAATATAGAAAACCTTAAAACCATATTTCTTCATACACAGAAATTACTATGTTTCGAAACTGGTCCGCAAATGCTAAAGTTTAATTTCAATATTAAACCTTAACTTTCGATGACCGTTTCATTCTCAAGCGATATTTGAAATAATTCACCGAAGAAATATTTATAGTTTTGGAATGGAGGTGTAATCTGGGGTTTGTTTTTCATTATCAAGGGGTCTCTGCTTTGATGAAAGTAGGGCTGTTTGTTATATGTCAAGTTTTTGACATAACCCTACTATGTAGGGTTATAGTCTTTTCATTCTTAAACACATTCTTTCTTTCTTTCTTTCTTCATTATTTTTTTTCTTTCCTGACCATTTTATACCTTTTCTTTTTTTTCTTTATTTCTTCTTCCTTTATTTCGTGATCATTTCTAAAACCTCACTTTTTTTCGGCAACCATTTTCTTTCTTAACAGCATTTATTAACTTCCTTGATTCTTTCTTTCTTTTTTTTATGGAATCACGTTCTTTCCGTCTTCTTTTTTTCTATCTTTATTCCCCCTTTTCTTTTCATCATTTAGTTTTCTTTTCATATCTCTTGACTAAAGCATGCAGACTCACTCGAACCCTTTTTAACCGCCATTTCCTGACTAAATTTCACGCATTTCCTTTATTCCTTCTTTGCATCGTCTGAAGAAAAAAAAAGAATCTTCATTAGTTACTCCTTTGGCGATCTAAAGACCAAACTCACCTTCCTCTACCCCAACAACTTCCACTGCCTCATCTCACCCTATGAACTCCACCCTGCAACAATATATATTTCGGTAGGCTTCAGGGAAAGTCTAGAAGGAACCATCAGTTTTATTTTATTTATCTATTGTGGGATTGTCGGCCACCCACAATGAATTTCCTTAATTAGTTAACAAACGCATTCTGAACACGTGGGAAAGGCACCCCCCCCTCTTCTATGTCTGACTACGTCCTCTTCTTTTCCTTTCCTCTTTTCTTTCTTTATTTTCTTCTTTCTCCTACCTTGTTCACCTTCAACTCCTTTTTTTAAAAAAAAACTCCTTTTCTTCTATAGCTCTTCTTTTTTTTCCCCACTCCCTTGCATAGCTTCAACTTCTTTTTCTCTTTCTCCTCCTCCTTCCGACCGTTTGCTTCTTCCTATCTTCTACATGTCTCATAACGTTCTTTTTCTTTTTCTTTTCCTTTTCTATTTTCTTCTTTCCTTTTTTTCAACTTCTCTTTCGCTTTCTGCTCCCCCCCACCACCACTTCCGTTCGTTTGTTTCTTTCCATCTTCTACTTATCTCATTACGTTCTTTTGCCTTTTCTTTCGACCGTCCATTCTATTCATCCCAATCGCCCAATGGATCCCTATTTCAGCTACCAAGTATCACTGGGTAATGAGACGTGCTCATTAAAAACGTTACAACAAAGGCGAAACTTATCTAAAACCAATGTATATTTTTCTTAAATAATTGTTTATTTCATTAAATGTTGGGCTATAGATGTTAATTCGGGTGAGCAGAACAATATCTATCTATCTATCTATCTATCTATCTATCTATCTATCTATCTATCTCAGTCTGTTCGTATCTATATATCTATATCTCAATCTGTTCATATCTATCTATCTATCTATCTATCTATCTATCTATATATATATCTATCTTAATCTGTTTATATCTATCTGTTAATATCTATCTATCTATTTATCATATCTAGCTAGCTAGCTGTCTCTCTATATCTATCTATCTATCTATCTATCTATCTATCTATCTATCTATCTGTCACTGTTCATATCTATCTATCTATCTATCTATCTATCTATCTATCTATCTATCTATCTATTTATCTATCTATCTGAATCCGTTCGTATCTATCTATCTGAATCCGTTCCTATCTATCTATCTATCTATCTATCTATCTATCTATCTATCTATCTATCTATCTATCCTTTTCATTCTCTTGATATCTATCTATCTATCTATCTATCTATCTATCTATCTCATTCTGTTCATATCTATCTATCTATCTATCTATATATCTATCTATCTATCTATCTCCATATCCATGTCTAATTTAACGAAAGGATTATGTTTCTGCAAACTTCACGATAAAAGAAACCAACACAATGTTTGTTTTTATACGACCACCTGCTGGAGTATTTATTTACTTTTCTAAATTTACTTACCTCTTTCAGATATTGATCATCTATTCACGATATCTGACCCAATGATTGTGACATAATTTTAGTAGCAAATTTCTTTTTCTACTGCAACGACCAGAAACTTCGTTCTCTTTTGACGTACCATCGACTTCCATATCCTTCACGCCATCTTAAGAGCAAAACACGCTGCATGTATTTTTTTTTAGTAAAGTTCACCCTGTACAAGGGTCGCTCGCGGTATAGGTTTACGCTAAGGAGTCGTTTATAAGGTTAACTTGTGACTTGAACAGGTTAAGATTGTAGCGATCGGAAAAAAATCATCTTAGGAATCTGAGCAGTGGTTTGTGTGAAGAAGCTGTCTGAGTG